>CAMTDV010000004.1:83446995-83707841 GCA_947069175.1 Scalesia atractyloides
TTTGTTACATTGATGTATTTGACAATTCTTATGAAATGAAATATGGTTTAATTAATTATTGTCACTTAATAATGTTGTGAGCAATGAGCAATCTCGTTTTCGTCTCATCCCGATGTTTCCGCCATCGGTTGGGGTGTTACACTAACCTTCTTATTCATTTACACCACAACAAAATCAAACTCTCACAATTCAACCTCATCGTAACTCAGATCCAAATCCTGAAAACATCGCCAGTTCAACAAAACAAATTCGAATTCACATATAACCTAAGGTTTAGAAGTAATCAACACCGAATTCATAACAGATCAAATACATCACAGAATTCACATACAAATGAACCAATCAAATGGAATGTTAGAGAATGAAGTAAGAGGAAGAAGACACACCTGCGTTGATCAAATGATCCAGCTTGAAGCCATTTTAATTTGGATGGAGTGGACTATATACTAGGAGCGAGAACGAGGCGATTTCAAATTCTTGCAGAAAAAGTAATGGCGCCGAAGCGATAACCGTTTTTCGGGTCGGGTTGGGGTCCTCGCCCATGTTAATTACTTTCTTTTATAATCTTATTTATATTTATTTATTTATTATTATTATATTTAATTCAAACTCCTCATTATGTTTTAGGGAATTTTGTTTTGATAAAGTGAAAGTAAGAATGAAGTTGGACATTTACTTTTATTTTTTGGCTCACCACGTTGTTCCATTCAGTTATTAGCTTAGTTATTTTAGTTTTAATGTATTAGTTAATTATCGTATAATATATTAAGTTTAATAAAAAATATCCATAACATTATAAATCTAAAAAAATATATATTAATATAAAAGACATAATTATACTTTATTATGTTTAATCGTGATCTATGTTTTGTTGAATATTTTTAATTATAGTAAAATATATTGTTAATGATAACAAAATAGAACGAAAAAATTGCCATGTGGTCATTGTAGTTAAACATAATAATTAAACAAAACAGAAGTTACCTGTAGTAAAATATAATAATTGTAGTTATCCATATAATATTTTTATTTGGTTATCTTTAAATTATTTTAAATATAAAATTGGTATATAAATTAATATCATATTTAGATAATATTAAATATAAAATTGAGAAAATTTATAATAAATAATAATAATAAGGACAACAAAAAGTTTTAAATAAATTAAAGTAAATTTGTAAGATTGAAAGAGAGATCGGCATGTGGCATTAGTTAAAGTATTTTATTAATATTTAGATTTAGATTAGATTAGATAATATTAAAATTAAAATTGAGAAAATTTATAATAATAAGAAGAATAACAAAAATATTTTTAAATAAATTAAAAGTAAATATGTAAGATTAAGGAGAGATTGTCATGTGGCATTAATTGGAGTTTTTTTATTAATATTTGAATTATATACGTTTATTTAAAATTTAAATGTTTTGTTCCAAATCGATCAAGTAAGATATAATTAACTTTTTTTTGCGTGACGAACTGAAACAAAAGAGTCTAAACAACTTTCTAAGTGGTACCAATATCGTTTTCAATACAAATTTCGTTGATAAAAGTTTTGTTCAGGTTCGAACAAGTCAACTATAATTGAATTTTTACCGTGTCGAACCCAAAAAAGTTTTATATTGATAACAAGATGGTTTATAATAGTGAGTTGTGTGTACACATATGCAAACTTGTTAAGTTGTTGGGTTATGAGTAGGTTATGTGGGTGAGTGCAAATGATGCTTAACACTCTTATTTATGCTACTTAGGAGCTAATCTAGATGGTTCCATATCTTTATCATTCCTTTACAAAAATCTCCCAATAATATCTAGATAGTTCTTCATAAATATCATGATTTTTGGCTGAAATTATAGAGTCTTCTATGCTGAATTTTGAGGCTGTTTTGAGCAGCCTTTTCCAGCAATTTCTAGGCCTTTCTTGGGTTGATCTTGGCCATTTTATGTTCCTAAGTTACTGGAATAGTATGGGTTGTTCCGGAGTCTTCCAGGCAACTCTTGACGCGTTTGGATGGCCCCGAAACATTCTAGAATGCTGAAAATTGGTGTTGTTGAATTTTTGCATGGCGTGACATCCTCCCCCACCTAAATCCATGACGTTCTCGTCGTGCTTTCGGGTTATGCCTCGTTCTGATGACTGTGTGGTTGACCTTGTCTTAGAACCAACCTCCAGTCGCATTAATGTTAGTGCTACATCTTGACGTCCAGTGTCCGTCTCCGTTTTTACTGTGAATACTTGATTTTCGTTCATGATGTAAAACTTGTTTGTGAACGACATGAGAAAGGCTTATTCCTTTAAGAAGAAGTCTTGGCCGAGCACAAAGTTGTGGTCTTTAATTGGCACCACGGAAAGGTTGATATTACCTTTTCATTTGCCGATTGTAGCTTTGACGCCCGTATGCCATCCCTTGTATTGGTTGGATGGGTCCATTTGTGGACTTCATTGTCACACCCCGACCCGCAGCGGAATAAGAGTCGGGGCATAATTGGGTTATCACCAAAGCTCATGACATTTACTAATATGTTTCATATTTAATAAAGTCAAAGTTACATTTTCAAATATCCAAACATGTTCATTCAATTCAAAGGAAATAAACCAAACATAACAAATCCAAATTCTAAAACGTTTTATTCTTCTAGTCCAAGTCCTATGTGTTCCTAGCTGCTGCTGGTTCACCTGTATCATGTGTAAAATGGGAGTTTTTTGGGTCAACATAAGTTGGCGAGTGAACCTTATTAGATAAACATTTATTAATAAATTAATTGTTAGTTTATCAATGAAAATTTGTGCATAATCATAGATGAGCAAATGTAAATAATCAAGCAATGGCAAATAGCAGTCACACTATAACATACAATAACATATGACAGCATACATGATCATACCAACATCATACTGTAAATAACGTAAATGAAACTGTGCGATCAAGGCTCAATCAAACGGAGCCGATCGTATTGCATGTACTGAAAATGAAAATGTCTGTGGGATCAAGGCTCAATCAAACGGAGCCGATCGTATGTGGGCACGCCAGGTTCAACCTCATAATGAAATGGGGAACATGCTCAACGCTCATAATGTAAAGGGGAGCGGCGGCCTATGAAATTGCATGTACTGAATAATAAATTGCATCCAATAATAACTACTTAACAGCAACAAACTGAATACACATGTTCATGATATGATGAATGCACAATGGTTTAGTTATAATATATATATACAAAGACACATGATACACCCCAAAACGTGATTAAAACGGGGAATTTGTAAGATTCACTCACCTTGGGTGCGTTGGATTGGAGATGGTGATATGCGCACGAATTAGATGAGCGGAACAACGAGGATTACTAACCTAAATAATAACAGAAAAATATATAAAAAATGGGTGGATTTTATTAAGAATTTTAATGAAATTTTTAGATATATTTTTGTGAGTTTATAGCTATTTTCTATCTTTAAAAATGTTATTTTTAAGTATTTTTAATTAATTTTTAAATTAAATTAAATAAATAAATAAAAATATAAAAAAAATTGTTTATTTAGCGTTTACCGTTGACCGTTGACCGGTTCGGTCAGCGTATTAGTTTGCGCCGGGTGAGGCTCGAACCCGAGACCTCCCGTACGCGCGCACGCAGCTCTACCAACTGAGCTACGTGTCTAACCCGTAATAATCTTGTTTTTAATTATATTTATACACTTATTCAATTTAACCGAATTTCCTTTATTTGCAAAAACATTTTAATTCAATCGGACCGGTGCTCGTGACGGCTTTCGAACGCGCGACGTGTGGTTCATGTTGCACACAGTCCACCGCTGGACTGTGTGTCTAACCAGGTTATTATCTCGGTTTTTATTATACTTAACAACTAACTGGGTTATCCCGATTTAGTTTAAACAAAAAGGCATTTTATTATACAAGGAGTGCGTATAGCAGGAATCGAACTCGGGACGTGCGTTTGTATTTTGCACACAGTCCACCGCTGGACTGTGTGTCTAACCCGTTTATAATTCCGATTTTAATTAATCTTATGTTATGTTGCGTCTTCATCTTCTTCGTTGATTTTACACAGACAAACTTATTCCGACTGTTATGACCGATTCATGACATATACGCTTCTCAGACATTACAAGTAATTTAAAAGTAAAGAATGGAGAGAGTTTGGGGAAAAAGATATACCGATTGATGTTGTTCACAGAATTCCGGCAGAGGTTCGTCGGTTCTGAAGGTGAACTCCGGCTGTTGAAACCAATTAACAGCTTTGTTCGATTATTTAAAAAGTTGAGGCACTTAAACAAGGTTTAACAGAAGTTTGGGAGATCATACCCGTTCACTGTGTGTTTCCGGAAGTTTCAGGAGTTTTCCGGCGAAGGTAAGATTTTCGACAAACGTTGACTAGGATCGATTCTGATGGTGGAGTTGTGTCAGAGACTGATTAATCACATGATTGAAACAGAAAGAGTCGGAGGAAATACCGTGTGGATGTGAGTCCCGGTTTTCCGGCGACTTGCAGAATTTTTCCGGCGGTCTGATTCAAGCTTCTCCGGTGGACTGTAAGGTTGCGGAAATGAAATTGGGAGTCTTGCAGAGTGTTTTGAGTCGCAGGAAGGGTCTAGGATTGAAGTAATCCGAGAATTGAAAACTTTCGGTTATTAAACCGATCTACTTCCGAATTCAAGTTACACTCATGGCAGCATTGATTGGAATCGTCCGTTTATCGGTTATACTCGCTGAATCGCGAGTATCCAAATCGACTTTGGGTGTTTGATAACCGATTTCAGTTACAATGTGTAAAATCGATTGATTTACCTTAGTCCATAAAAACTATTTGTTTCCTAAACATGACAGAAAACAAACAAGTGGCGGAGTGGTCTTGTCATTGGGTGATAAGTCGCTGAAGTGTCTTGGCTGACCCGGGTTCGAGTCCCGGCAGCTTCAATTTTTTTTTATTTATTTTATTTTAACTTTTTATCAAATATAGTTTTTATAGTTTAGTTTATTTATTAATTATGTATCGTTTTAACTCAAAATAATCATAAATATTTAATGTAACTTTTATAACTTGATACTTGATTACAAAACGGAGCGGGTTTTGAAAACTCGATTTTTACAAATGTTACATTCATCATTGAGTCTTGTTTTGTTTCTCGAACTTCAAGTCTTATAGCTTAATCTACTGAGACGAAGTTATAGCTAGCTCCTGTTTCAACTAGTGCCTTAACTGGTCTCTCGTTTACCACCATGTTGACGAGTTTAAGTCATTTTTCCGACTTTGTTTCCGGTTTTGAGATTCTTGATCCCTTCTTTCCTTTGTTTGGGAGCTTTCTAATGTTGTGCTTGTCGCTTGTTTTGGGAGTTTATTGTGTGCTTAGAGTATCGAAATGTCGTAGTTGCATGGACCCCAAGCACGCTTCTGGTTGTGCCTTGTTGTTGTCATTCAATTTTGTTCCTAATCCAGCAAAGCTTTTGTCGTAGTGTTGAAACTTGTCGTCTACCTCTGTCCGCAGCCTTGTGGTTTCTTCCTTAATCATGGCTTGCATCTCGAGGCGTATGGCATCGTTAGTGGTTTTGTAATCTTCATTGAGTCCCCCTAACTCATCTCGCAATGTTCCCAAAGCGCCTAGCTTTTCCAAGGAACGGTTGACAAGAATTCCGAGTTGTGTGATCAATGTTTCGGCATTAGTCAACATTTTGTCTAAGGATACCAACCCATAGACACGCCTTTACCCAACTCAACTTCTTGTTAAGTCTCCTTGTGATTATGTCTCTCTTCTTTGATAGAGACATTTTTCTTGCTCGTTGCTCCTTTCTTGCTTTTCTTGTTCGCCATCCCGATGAACCGTCCTGGATCTGATACCTAATGTCAAGGGGTTATTTTCGACCCCGTGTGGCATCCCAAGTCCCCGGGGACAAGCCAATCCATCTTGTTTCTTTGTGTGGGATGGATTGGCTTATCCCAAGCACTTGTAAATTCATAACTCTCTTGTACTATTTCTTTGTTAATACAAAGCCTTTTAGTTGTATACTTGTTTACATTAGCTTTTGTAAATTCGTTATGGTCCTAAATTCCAAAGTTGTCGTCCTCCAAGTATATTCAAACTAGTTGGCGAATGTGTTACCCCATCACCTAGCATGTTTGGCGATGTGTTGGACCTGTTTTGGTCCTAACATTGACAATTGTCGGGTTGTGTTTGAATTGGTTGAAAGGTGTTACCTTATCATACAACATTTTTTGTTTTACAACGGTCAACTAACACACCATCTTATCTAATCTAAGCTTACTCTTTCACCTTGATACCACCGTTAGGCTACAAGCCTTTTGTTTGACATTGTATCAACCATAAAAGGTAAAACACAACACTCAAAAGTGTATTTTGTAAATTTTATGTGATGTTAGCATATCATGTCATGGATTTTCTTTTTGTACTACAGAACTACTATATATAAATATAGCAGGCCAACAAGAAGCTGAAAGACCCATAAAAAATTACATAACAATGTCTCGCAAGTTAAACGTATACCATCTATCCTAATCCAAGGTAACAAATTTAGACATACACCTTACCTTAACCAAAGAAAAACATGCTCCTTTATAAGATCCACCGTTCGATTGATAGGGGTCAAACATTTATTGAATTCATGTCGTTTCGAGTTTTCCATATCTTTCACATCTCCACTATCTTCTTCTAGTCACTGATGGATCTAAAAAGACTACTACTTGTTGGAAGAAGTGTTACCCATCATCATTTAATTAAGGAACTTTTACAAAATCCTAATTCTACTAAAAAAAGCATCTGGTGTAAAATAAGTTTAAGATTACCGATGGAAGAAGATAATAACATATTTTAATCTAAGGTTGTTCATTGGTTGGGATATTTGTTTATACACTTTTAAATTTTTTTGGCCCCACAAAAAGCCAAACCAAGTTCAACCGATTCATTCGAATAAGTAAAGACTATGGAATCGATAAGCAAACCAAAAACCGAATTTACAATTTAGTTAAGCTTTCTTTGGTTAAGGATACGGTTTCGATTCACCCTTACTCTAATCCACTAGTAAAAGTAGCCAAACTAAATATAATAATCATTAAAAGTTATCACATTTGCTTCCTAATAAGGCAAAATGCTAATATATAGTTATCCAAAACGAAAATAAAAAAATTCTAGTCACCATTGCAATATTTAAGTTGGCGCAAATGCGTAGCACCGTATAGTATAGATGGTGGTGTTCGTAAATTTTATAACAAACACTTTAGAGGAGAAAAGGTGATGGCGGCGGTGAGCAAATAAAAATACAAATTGGGGTGGGGTGACTTGTCACGGGAACAAGAATTCACTCTGTCCTCTAAATTATGTTTTTATATTTTAAAAAGTGATTGTAGCATGTAGATGATTGAAAGTGGTTGTCAAATAAGAGAAGTTGTTACTGTTTATCTATAAATTTGGGGGTACTCTTCACCTTTTATAAATTTTTAATATATTTTAAAAGTGGTTATGAGTGGAGGAGAGAGAAAATGTAATAATAAAACTATAAAAATATTATTTAATTGAAAGTAGATAGAAAATGTTGTTGTTTTTAGTGAAATTATAGGGCAAAAAAAATGGAAGGATGTGAGAGCATTCGCATCCAACCCCCCATTTTTTATCATATATTACACTAAAATCAACTATTTTCTCTCTTTTTCAATTAAATAATATTTTTTAATACATTTATCATTACGTTTTCTCTCCCCTACACTCACAACCACTTTTAAAAAAATATTAAAAAATTATAGAGGTGATAGTTTCCTTCCAAATTTATAAATGAACAATAACATTTTCTCTTCCCTCCACTCACAATCCCTATAACCTTTTTCATAATATGCAAAACTCTCTCACATAAAATAGAAGATTGGATATGAATGCTGTAAATAATTTTTATTTCTTTAAATTTATATATTTTGAATTAAGAGCTTGTGCATTAAAATACAAATAAAAAAAATAAAAACAACTTTTCATCAAATAAAATGAGTGTTGGTCTTGAATTGAGAAACCATCTTAAGTGATAAGACTCCTCTACTTTCTAGTGGAGACATATGTTTAAATTTTGCTTAATCTTTTTGATAAATATCTAAGTGAAGAGATAAATTAGAGTTTTAATTTTGGGTTCTAATCTGAAGAGGGGTAAGGTTACGAATTTCATCCGATTTCCATACATGAGCAAGTATAATCTCATGTGATCGAGGAGTCAACCTTAGACATATACCCCAAACAAATGAGTTTACACGTAAAATTTTTTGCTGTCTAAAAAAAGAATTAGATAAGTTTCACATGATCCAAAATCTATTTTAAAAAATCTAACGTAAACATAATATAAACTATTTACATAAAAGATAATATAACAAACTCAAATCCACTAAACCAAAAATACTAATTATTTATACCTTTTAAAAGTTATCACCTTTGCTTCCTAATCATGAACCTTATGAATTTTGAAGTTGAAAAATAACAAACAAAAGTAATCACTAATCACCGTCACTACCTTCCATATTCCCCACTTCACCCTCTCTCTCTCTCTCTCTCTCCTCTCTCTTTCTACAATACAATCACACACAGTCACCATTGTTGCTCACCAAAAAAGGATCTTACGCAGAAACCATCAACAAATCCATTTCTATTACCCAGGTAATTAACTGTTCTTCCTGCTTATAAACATTATATATATTCCCCATCAAAGATCCCTTCATTATAATCACATCTTATTAATTTTAACTGAAATACACTCTCCAATTGGGTTTTTTTTTTCAACTTCATCACTTCCAATTTGGAATCCGATTCGATCTGCTATTGCAACTTTCTGTTAAATATTAAAGTAAATCGACCCTTTATCCTCTTTAACTGTTCAAATTAATTCAATCCGTTAGCAAAATAGTTTAAATTAATAATCTAATTTTTTCTTGAATTGAATTGGGTGTTATTCCAATTAGGTTAATTAATTCTTGTATAGATGTGATTAATTTTGTTAAATTAGCAGAATACTTGAAGAAGATGCTGGGTGAAATCATCATAAACAGTCTTGTGTAAGCAAATTTATTAATTTGATGAAATTTTTGGGAAATTGGGATTTTGGTCAAATTTGGTGATGTTTGGTTATGGGTACAGGTTAATTCTTGGATATGCTTATCCGGCTTTTGAGTGTTTTAAAACAATTGAGAAGCATGCTGCAGGAAATTCAGAATTAAGATTTTGGTGTCAATATTGGTAAATAACTAAATTTTCTTTCTCATTTGATCTCCCTCAATTTCAGGATTTTGAGGTTGACCATGTTGGTTGTTTGGTCAACTGTCTTTTTTTAGGATTGAAATTTGAATAATCCATATCTTGTTTTATTGAATGTGACCGTTATGTGACAATTTAGTTGTTTGTTGATGTCTTAATCTTACAATTGAATAATTAGACATATCCTTTTCAAAGAAAAATGTTGGTCAAACTTGCACTTTTGAAAAGGTCAAACCTTTTTTTTTCCATCAAATGCATGTAGTAACGTCTAAATGACTCGTATCTTGAATAGTGCAACGCTGGCAATAGGTAACCTGTATAGGGCATGATTGGACCTGTTAACTGAAAAGTAAACCATGTGGTTTTTCACTTTTTTAAAAATAATTAAAATTAGAATGTTAGGATCCATCATTTCTCCTTCTTGGTACATAAAACATACAACTGTGTTACAGACACCGGATAGAAAGTAGTTAAACATTTTGTATTCATGTTTAGGACTTGTGTTGTTCGCGTCGTCAGAGGCCTATTAAACCTGCTAAGACACGATTTGTCAGCCTGCACTTTTTTACATTATGTTGAATATTTTACCACCGCTTTCGTATTCGAGTAGATGACTTGGTCCTACAAATACGATAAGGTAACATTTTGGATTGAAGAATTTTGCAGAAACTTATTATAAATGCAAAAATAGTCAAATTCTAAGTAGTAATGTTATTTTGACTTGTTCATTATCTCAATCAAAATGACGATTAGATGTCGTTAATCATCTTGAGAAACTGGTTTTTTTACATTAAAGCATCAATGACTGAATCTTGATTTAGTTATGATTTCTTCGCAGGGTCATCATAGCCGTTCTTACAGTTTTTGAACGAATCGGTGATATATTCATTTCATGGTATGTATAATAAATTAATTAATCGTCTTTACTAACCACGCACGGATGTTGTAATCTATGCATGTTTTCACATGATAATTCCCCGTAAATCTTTTTGTGAAAATGTTTTATAGGGTACCAATGTATGGCGAAATGAAGCTAGCACTCATCATCTACTTATGGTATCCTAAAACTAAGGTAAAAGACGATCATTTTTCATTCTATGTAACACTACGGTTTGTGGTTTCTAAAAAAGGAAAGTTTACGGGTGATTCAGGGAACAGGGTATGTATATAACGCTATGTTGAGGCCATTTGTAGCGCGACATGAGACTGATATAGAAAGAAGTTTAAGAGAAATGAGAGCAAAAGCATGGGACGTGGCGATTTACTATTGGCACAATTCATCGGAACTAGGACAAACTAGATTCTTTGAAATCATTCACTATTTAACTTCCAAACCTTCAAGGCCAAGATCCGAGGTACCCTTTTTTTCTTTCTCGTTTTCAAAGAAAACTGATAAAGCAAAAACCAAAGAAACGATGATACAGTGATACTGTGTTTTTTAGGCTTCTTTGTGTATATTGAACTTCTTTTAACCCTTTGAAATATATTGGAGAGTTTACTTGCAAGGGGTAGTAAGTTAGTCATGAATCCGTATAGGCGTATACTGTTCGTTTAATCCTAAGTTTGGTTAAAATTTAAATGTGACAAAAGTTGAAGGGTTGTTTATGATAATTCTAGGTGAACTGCATTAGGGATAAGTGTTAGTTTAATTAAATAGTTTATTTAATTTAGTTGAGTTGGTATTGGTTTATGATAGCTTCTTTTCCAAGTTATTATATTACTAGTATAAATAAATAAATAAATTCGTAGGGCTTATGTTTTATGTGTGGTTTTGATTCTTGTTCTCAAACACTTATTTTCTTTGCACGAGCGTTTGTGAGTTCTTTGTGAACGTGATCGATCCAAATATCCAATCGTCTCCAACATTTCTACCGACGCTACAATCGTAACCATAATTCTTGTTGGCTCATTGTAACACGAGTAAAGCCAATCGGATCAAAATCATCCAAGCAACGATACAAATTTTGTGCTTGTTTATACTCATTATACTATTGGTAGAACAAGTGGATGCTATGTATCAAAATTGGTTTGTTTTTTCAAGTTGTATATCATATGTTGCACAATTGAGTTGATATCTCTATTCCCACTTTTGTCGTCTAACATTCGCCTTGTAATGTACTATATAACATAAATAGTACACACTATGTTATACTATACAATCCTACGATGCAAGTGAGACAAAGACGAGCCATATAAAGCAGGTCAACAAATCCGAGATATATACAAACTCGATTTAGGCCATATGTTGTTAATGTGAGGTAACGGGCCATGTGATTAGCTTCAAAGTCGCTTAAAGACAAGCGAAATTGATGGTTTTAAATTTAATAACACGACACAAGTCGCCTCGGCCCCACTGATTTCGTTGTTTAGTTGTGTTATGATCAACATCACATGATATAAGTTGTGTGGACCATTTTTCTTTTTTGTCACAATGTACATTAAATCCAAGGGACTAACGAGGTCCATATCACAGTATTTCAAAAGGGTACTTTGTACTCTAGTAGGAGTGGTCTTTGTATCGAAAATATTTTGTTCTTTAAACCATTTCTCGATTAATAAAATAAAAAAAGAAAAACTTACTTAAATGGTCAACGAATCTTAAAAATAAAGAATTGAGACTTAAAGAGACCACATGAGCCATGTGTTTTCATTTAGTACCAAAATCTTTAAACAATATTTTTATATAATTATCAGAACCCTATTAATGTGTGTTTTTATTGTATAGGTATTGCAAAACCATCAAAACTCAGGGGAGGGACGTTCTCCCCCAGTTGCTCCGCCCTCGGTTCCCCAACCCAATCAAGTTGAGGACACGTGGGCACCAAACGCTCCGCCGCTACAAGACATTAGCCCGCGTCAACCGGTGTACCCGGAGGAGTTGCATATTCCAGAATCGCCGAGTAGACCCGGTTTGAATCCGGGTCAGAGAGAACCCGTTTGGCTAAGGTTCAAACGATCGAGAGGACTATGATTGTTTAACCACGCATCGTTCTATGTTCATTATGATCTTTATGATACTAATAATTGGAAACTTAACTTTTGATAGCTAAGCACTTAAAGTAACAGTCTAGTCACTTAACTTTCAAAATTAAGAAAAAAAAAAGGAAGTACATCTAGCTTCTTATAGGTCATTGCTTTATAAAACATAAAATATATAAAGAAAAACCAGATACTCAACCTATATTGCTACAATGAAAAGTAAACAAAGACTTAATTGTTAGTAGAATTGTAGACAGGGGTTAATTGTAACTTTGTAGTAGAATAGGGATCGATTGAGAAGTATGATTGTAACGATCTTGTGACCTTGGTAGTTAAATAACAGACTGAAGTTACCGATACAAAATCTATTGAAAACGGAGTTATATTCAAAATAAAGTATTTTTGGATTCATAAACTATGTTGAAACATTGGCAACTCGTAGCATTTTTCGAAAAGCAGTATGATCTACTTAAAAGATTTTCAATCCTTTAAACACGAATGAAACATTTAATTTAAGCAGGCAGCTATAACCATAAAGACTCACAGAGATAGTAGTTAGATGACTGAAGTTGTTCACTTCTGTTGCTCCGATTTTGATAAAAGCGTCTACTAGGTGCTTGATGAATGAGGCAACCTCATCCTGAAACTCTAATGCGCAGAGACCCTCCGCTTTATGTTGTATTTTTGTTTTTTTTAAATCAGACACCAACCTAAATCTTAAAAATTGAACGTAAAAAATGCAGCAAAGATACGTGGAGAAATGCAAATGAAGATCGCAAAACGACCGGAAAAAACATGTCGATTCTCCCTCTTGGGTATCGTAGATTCCGTCAAGTTTGTGTAGATTTTCAATAATTACAGTTGAATCGTTTTGAAAATCGTTGGATTGTCTTGATTGACCAACTATATGCAATTGAGATTTGGGTACAACCAAATTCAAATAGGCATAAACAAATAAGGTGTTAAAACTTAAAAAGAAAGGGCAAATGCTAAAAGATCACATGGACTTTCATCGAATTACATAAAAAGTTCTTAGCCGAATCCGATTCTCATATGTTCTCCCAAACCTTAGTATAGTGATTTTCTACAGTGGATTTCGGATTTTGCTTCAACAGCAGATAAAACTAAAAAAAACAGTAAGAACAAAATTTATAACTTTCTTAATAATTATATAATGTGTCTTACAAAAAATTCTGTTGTATAAAAAATACTCAAATTTTTTCAACAAATGAATCGAATTCTATTGCGTCTCTTCTTCTAAGTGACCACTTGATCGAGTTTTACAGTAACACATTTAAGGGTTTCTTCTTAAAGAGTCTAGAATTTGGAAACCGAGTCTGAGTAGCAGGGGTAAGAGTGGGAGAAGAGAAGCAAACGACAATAGCAGTGAGATTATCAGCTGAGTGAAGGCGTGAGGCTTGAGCAATGAGCTCTTTAGCACACTGTTGAGGGTCGTTATGCTGCCTTAACTGACACCGAACAAGAGCCACCGCTTCTTGGTTTGACATGACATCCCATATCCCATCACATGCAATTATCATAAACTCATCTTTCTCCGTCAACACCATTTGTCTCACTTCCGGTTCAGCAATCAGCAACTTATCCTTCTTCATGTGCCAGTCTCCAAGCGCACGCGTCACGCTAAGTTGACCGTTCAGGTACCCGTCTTCATCAAAGTAACCACCCAACCCCTCACATCTTTCCTTTTCTTGTAAACAAGTCGACCCTCTGTGGTCTTCAGTCATCTGTGTTGCAGACCCGTTCCTACATAGGACCGCACGAGAGTCACCAGCATTTGCTATTATTACATGTCTTCCCATGATCAAAACAGTTAAAGCTGTCGTTCCACAATAGCCGCTCACACTGCATTCATCAGCTAAGGCTAGATCAGCCTGTAAAAACGCTTTGTTATGAGACTCTTCCACTTGTTTTAAGAACAAAGCATCTGCGTCTGAAGCGCCAGCTGGTGCTGCTTGTGGTAGATCAGAATCCTCAAAGAATAACCTCATGGCGTGTTCTTTAACATAAGATGCTGCCTCGGACCCATTATGACCATCAAATAGAGCATAGAATGAACTTGTGAGACCCCACTTGTAAGCCTCACCCAGATGCTTTGACAGATCATCGATCATGATATGTTGGTCTTCGTTTAATCTGCGTGGTCCAATGTCCGTATGACCTCCTGACCTGATGTTTGTTGGATTCAAACTCCTTGTAGTAGACTCCACAACCGTATTACTCTTGATACTAACAGAGCAGCTTCCAGCCTAAAAACAGAGAACAATACGTAAGTACGATTAATAAAACCAGAGATAAAATAACAAAATATTCTACTCTCATAGTTTAGGTTGATCTAACAATCAAATCAAGCAGCACAGATATATAGCACAGAGCAAAATAAAATCACAATCACCCACCCCTCCAGCGTAAAGAAACATATATATTTTTTGCAACACAGGCATGATCTATCAATCAATCTTCAATTAAATCCGTCTTAAACTCTACCATATTAATCCAAACAAAAACCAAATACTCAACCTACATATTTCCGATAAACAAACACACGTATTCAAAAAGGGGTAGCGGCACAGCTTGTTGCCCGTTTACCATCTATCTCTTTGTAAAAAAAAAAAAAGAAAAAACGTTTACCGTAAAACCCTAAGAGACACACAATAATAATAAATCAAAAGTAACGAAGAATTTACCAAATTCTCAGAGATCGAGATCGAAACCGATGCGGATTCCGGTGAAACAGCGGCGAGTTTGAAGAGACCTAGATTGAGTTGATCACACGTCATATCTGCTGCTCCAGCAATCATCATCTTGTGATATTGTATTATGAAGATCGAAGAAGGTATTTAGGGTTTTTGTATGCGTAAAGTGAGAAAAAAGGTTGAAGAAATTGGGGGTCAATTAATTTGAAGCAATTTGTTTATATACTACGCGCTGCGTCTGCCTCAATCAACTGGAAATTTCACGCGGTTATTTGAGTTTGTGGCCCATAATAATCCAAAAATGTTATAATTTTTTTTTGAAAATTTAAAAATATAAAAGGAAAAGATATATTGATTTTAAAGTATATAGCTTAGTGATATTTTGAGGGTGGGTAAAGACTTTGATACTAATATGTCTTGGGTTCGATTCCACCAAGGGAGGTTTATCTATGTTTATTAGGTTCTCCTAAATTGGCGTATAGGCATTATGCCTGATGAAGATGGATATGATCGGGTGGTTCCGCTAGTGGTATGATAATGTTCCAGTTGTCCGTCAGTGATCCAAATTTATCGTTAAAAACATATTGATTTTAAATTTTTAAATATTTCATATCGTAACTAATTCAATAATTATTATTTTGAATTATTAAAAGTATTATTTCCATATTGAAAACTAGAGTGTGTCTAGCTTATTCGGTAGTAGAGGCACTTGACGCTAATATAAGATGAAAAGTTTTAATTTCATACTTGGGCAAGGAGAGTATTTTAGATTTATTGATGTAAGTAGAATAGGATTAATATTTATTGTTAAAAAATATTGAAAAATTTATTAAAAGTTTATTTAATATCTTATTAAGGTTTTAAGTCGGTGTCACAAAAGAAAAACCGTTTTTATCTAAAATAACAAACCAATAAATAGTTAGTTCTAAAATTGGTATAATACACTTGTACACGATGAGAGTTAGAAAGAGAGAGGGGTAGACTATTAAATATCCACCTTATATATCAGATTTGAAATATAAAGTATGTATGTGGTAGTCGGTATTTTTGCAACCATAAGTATAAGTATGTCTGTGATATATTTAATTATGTATAATTATATTATACATTGATATTATTTTATTATTGAGCATGAAAGCAAACCTAATATTAAGTATACACTTTGACATGTATGATCACGTTTTTTTTTAATAAAGTGGATTGTAAAGGCTACCAATAACTCTTGATAAGTAGAGATATTTTATAACTAATGATATTATGAGACATTTTATAACTAATATCTAGTGTTGTGTTTTCCACAAATTTTGGATTATTCCCCGGTTTTTAGAAAGTACACAGCTAGTCTAAAGTTTTGCCAGGATTAGTTCCTAATACAGATGGGTTTTTTTTTCCAGTTAAGTTAGTATGAAATGACTAAAATACCCCTTAGGTTAAAATATTAATACTTATTTTATTATATATGTATTAACCAAATAAAATAAAACAAAAGTTAATATATATATATATATATAGAGAGAGAGAGAGAGAGAGTTAGTGTAAAGATCAAATATAAATAAGTCTTAACACGAGAAGTGAAGAATTTTTTTTCATCTACTTAAGCATGATGTTTAGTTGCAAAATGTAAAATAAAAATCATGTATTTACTATAAAGTAATTATGGACGACATGTTCAAAAACAACTGGACTGTGTTGATTCTTCTTAGCAGAACACGGTCCGGAAATGGCGGCAGGGAAGGGCTTCCCAATCGGATGGCGAAAAGGATGAATGACATGCGTGTAGTGCAATTGTGGAGATGATTTCATTCCCAGCTGCTAAAGATGCGCAGAGTGGTTAAGGGAGGACTTCGGAAGGTTTTCAGAAGGCTCGGTGAAATGAAAGATAGCTAGTAGTGTGGATTATAGCCTTAACTACGTTTTAGAGTGGTGCAAGTGGTTCCTTCAAAGTGCAACATATTTGCTTTGCGAGCGGTTTTAAATCGGCTTCCTACCGTTCGGCCTTACATACTGATGTGGACTCAGAGATCTGTGCTTTGTGGCGATGATTCAGAAACGGTAGAACACATCTTTATGGTTTGCTTGATGGCAACCAATTGTTGCAATTCATTAGTGAATGGTGTAAGTTGCCGTCTATTTATGCCTTTTCATTTAAAGATTTAATGGAACTTCACAAGGTCCGGGAAGGGAAAAGTCTAAAGTTGTGCACAGGATTGTTGTGATTGCGGGTTGGAGTATATGGAAAGTGAGAAACAACAAGGTTTTCTTTTTTTCAAGACAAGAGGGTAAAGTGGAAGATATAATATGAACGATCAAGGCGATGGGTTTTTTGTGGTTTAAGTCTAGGTCCAAATGTAAAGATTTATGCTGGAAAGAGTGGTGTCTGTACCCGTTGTATATGTATGATGTGTAAATAATTGTGGGTGTTTTTTTGGCTCTTGCCCAGTGGCGGATTTAGATAATCCGCATAAGGGTAACGTTTCAATAAAAAAAGGTAATGAAATCGAAAAAAACGACAAATTTTTTCAAAATTTACACTACCGTCAGAGCGTCTCCTGCCACACCCCAACCGACGGCGGAAACATCGGGGTTAGTGGCACTAGGCAACCAGATTGATTTCACGAGATGTTCCATAACAATCATTTAACATATCACAAACTGCTTAATATCCCATACTATTAAATGTAACATTTAAACAATTATTACAAAATGGAGATTTCTCATAAAATTCAACCGGGTTCGATTTCCCCTAGATTTCATACATAAGTTCTAAATCAGAAATACATCAACATACTAACTAAACAACTAATCTAAACATAGCAACATCCAAGAGTCCATGTTAAATCCTCAACCTGTTACATACGTTAAAATACAAGTCAATACAATTAAGTAAAGGTGAGCATACGAGTTTTGTAATACTAGCATAATAGAGAAACCGTTCGCGAAATAATCTAACTACATATCATGATACACCGAAACATTTCATACAGATTAACATAGGCTTATTTCACATGCTAACTACCCTGAGAAGGCTTGCGCGTCCATCCTAACTAGACCCCGTCGGGTGTTAGCCAAACTATAGTACCATACTAGCTAAGGAAGCAAGTTAACGAAAATAAGTCCTAGTCACATGTTTCTAGTATCACATATTGAGCATTCACAATCAGATTATTCGCGTGTGATAAACAATTTGGTTTGTGAAGTGATTTTGATATAGGAACGTATGTAACACCCAAAAAGTGCGTTAAAGCGAAAATGGGTCAAGTATACTCACTGTGGGTGCGTTTTAGAGAGAGTTCGGGATCTGAGGAGAGTCGAGAAGAGCGCCAGATCAGCCTGCATACGCGAACGGAAGTGCATCAGTCTCTGAAAAGCTGAAACGGTTAAGTCTTGGTTGGGCAGCAGACAAGTTCGGGCGAACTTGTGTGTAAACACACAAGTTCGAGTGAACTTGTGTAGAATTGGTGAGATTAGAGCCAAGTTCGGTCGAACTTGAAGAGTTTCTTTGAGAAACTTGTCAAGTTCGGGCGAACTTGTAAGATAACATTACTACAAAGGCAAGTTCGGTCGAACTTGTGTAGTTTCCTAAGAAACTAGGCAAGTTCGGTCGAACTTGTCAGAACTTTTGTGAAGAAACACTTAAGTTCGGTCGACCGTTTACCCAAATGGGTACAAGTTCGGTCGAACTTGACCTGGTGAGCTGGTGATTCTCGAGCGAACTTAATGTTTTGAGGTCCAAAATCTTGCGTTTTCGCGTCGTTTGCTGAGGAAAATCGAGTGTTCATCCCTCCAACCCTGTGCTACTGAGCAAACTTGGGTCGGAGAGGTCTTTTAGAGCTGTTTTAGCCATTTACAAAAGCGTGGGCTAATCCGGGCGAACTCGGGGTTCGTTCGGGTTAGTCCGGCTTGTGTAAACCAACATAAACGTCCTTGTGCTTCCAGATCTGGGATCTTGAATGATAGATGCTTCTTTTCATACCAGAAAATGAACAAAACACCATCAAAAATCCGTATCTTGTGTAGAAATCAATGGTTTTCAAAGGTTTTTCTCAGATCTATCACTTACAAGCCGAGATCTTGCAGATCTCGTGTTTGGGAAGCCTCTACTATCACCAAATGAACTCGTACTGTGTAGATCTAAGCCTAAAACAGAAGTTTTGAAGAAAAAGATGAAGATTTTCGTAAAAGAATGAGTTTTGATGAAAACGAAGGTTATGCCTTGTGCCAAAATCGTTGTAAACGTTTGTAAAACGTTGTTGAACATCATTGTAGCTGAAATCGGGTTGATTCTTACTTAGAACACGAAGGTTTCTGGTTTTGAGAGCTCTGGGCGAACTTGCAGCAAGTTCAAATGGGAGAACAGAGCTTGGTATTTATAGGAAGAGGCAAAAAGAGAGCTGGTGGAGACCAAGTTCGGTCGAACTTGTACAAATATGTACAAGTTCGCGCGAACTTGTAAGATAACTGAGGGAGAAAGGCTAAGTTTGACCGAACTTGACCTCTTTGAGGTGAAGTTCGAGCGAACTTGGAGTCTGAGAGAGATTAATAGGGCCAGTCAAGTTCGGCGAACTTGGTATCACCAAGTTCGAGCGAACTTGACCCAATTATTGGGTTTTCTTCGTTTGTTTCGCGTTAAGAGTTCGTTTGACTATTCGGTTCGTATTAGCTAGTTTTATTAAGCGTTATAATTGATATAATAGCGCGATTTATCGATTCGAGAATGCGAGAGCGATGCGATAGCGAGCGTAAACATAATCCACAACACACATAACACATAAATAACATAAAAACCACATAATTAGCTGTGATTGCGATGCTATGAGATAGGCGATGCGATTTAATATGCGATTTGATGCGATAATAACGTACAACACCATAAGTAATTAACATAAACTTTATTATAAGTCGAATCTCGGAATACAATTAGGAAACAAAAGATAAGAGATAACAATCGAATTTTCGAGTTGTTACAGTCTCCCTTACTTTAGGAATTTCGTCCCGAAATACAAGTAGTAGCTGTAACAAATAGATGCGGGTACTTGGCCTTCATATCACTTTCCAATTCCCAAGTAAACTCGGCGCCGCGTTTGCCCTGCCATCGGACTTTCACGATAGGGATGCGAGAGCGCCGTAGTTTCTTGGTTTCTCGGTCTATGATCTCGACAAGCTTTTCCTCGAAATGGAGAGTCTCGTTGACTTGCAGATCTTCGAGAGGTACATGGAGATTCTCTTCGGCTAGGCATTTCTTGAGGTTAGACACGTGGAAAGTCGGGTGTACGTTGTTAAGTTCCTCCGGTAATTCGAGACGATAGGCTACTTTACCGATTCTTTCCAGAATCTTAAAGGGACCAACATATCGAGGCGCTAGCTTTCCTTTCTTGCCGAAGCAGACCACTCCCTTCCAAGGTGCAACCTTTAGGAGAACGTGATCTCCCACTTCGAACTGCAGGGGCTTGCGGCGTTTATCGGCATAACTCTTTTGACGACTCCGAGCTTTCAAGAGATTGTCTCTGATTTGGAGGATCTTGTCCGTCGTTTCTTGAATTAGCTCGGGACCGGTGATTTGTGCTTCTCCGATCTCGTGCCATGCAATAGGCGATCGACATTTTCTTCCATACAGTGCCTCAAACGGAGCCATTTGAATGCTGGTATGATAACTATTATTGTACGAGAGTTCGATTAAAGGTAAATGTGTATCTCAGTTACCACCAAAATCTATGATGCACGCATGAAGCATGTCTTCGAGGGGGCGAATCGTGCGCTCAGTCTGACCGTCGGTTTGAGGGTGAAAAGGGCGGTACTAAGATTGAGAATAGTACCGAGAGCGGATTGAAAAGTCTCCCAGAGACGAGAAGTAAAGCGACCGTCTCGGTCAGAGATGATGTCACGAGGCGTCCCGTGTCGACATATAACTTCATCGGTATAGATTCGAGCTAACCGTTCGACCTTAAAGTCTTCTCGTATAGCAATAAAGTGCGCGAATTTAGTAAGACGATCAACGATAACCCAAATGCTATCGTGACCAGATGAAGTACGCGGGAGTTTCGTAATGAAGTCCATAGCTATACTCTCCCACTTCCACATCGGGATTTCGGGTTGTTCGAGTAAACCAGAGGGCCTTTGATGTTCGGCTTTAACCTTCGAACAAGTTAAGCACTTTGAGACGTAAACGACGATATCCTTTTTCATGCCCGGCCACCAGTACTTAGAACGAAGGTCCTGGTACATCTTGTCGGCACCGGGGTGAATTGAATATCGAGATTTATGAGTTTCGGTCATTAGCAAACCACAAAGATTATCGTGACTTGGAATCCAAATTCGATTGAGATAGTAATAAATACCATCAGATTTAGACACAAGCTGAGTTTTGGCACCACATTTCATTTCTTCTTCCAAAGTATTCTCGTTAAAACATACGTGTTGAGCGGTACGGATGAGGGTTTCAAGTTTAGCACAAGCTTGAGAGTCACGAATACTATACACATAGCTTCGTCGACTGAGAGCATCGGCGATGACGTTTGCTTTGCCGGGATGGTAGCGTATCTCACAATCATAATCGTTGAGAAGTTCAACCCATCTTCATTGGCGCATATTCAGTTCCTTTTGATTGAAGATATGTTGTAAACTCTTATGGTCGATGAAGACCGTACACTTGGTACCGTAAAGGTAGTGTCGCCATATCTTCAATGCAAAAACAACTGCACCGAGTTCGAGATAGTGGGTTGTGTAGTTTTTCACGTGGATTTTGAGTTGGCGATATGCATACACGATAACCTTATCTCGTTGCATGAGAACACAACCAAGACCAAGGTTTGAGGCATCGCAATAAAAAACGAAATCGTCGTTTCCGTCGAGTAAAGCGAGAACGGGAGCGTTGCATAGCATACGCTTGAGAGTTTGAAAAGCTTCATCATGCTTGGAATTCCAAACAAAAGGTTTGTCTTTATGAGTTAAAGCGGTAAGCAGAATGGCGATTTTCGAAAAGTCGGCGATGAATCGACGGTAATAACCCGCCAATCCAAGAAATGAACGGATTTCCGAGGCATTCTTCGGTGTAATCCAACTCTTGACGGCTTCAATCTTTGCAGGGTCGACGTAAATTCCTTGACTATTAACGATGTGGCCGAGAAATTGGAATTCTTCGAGCCAGAATTCACATTTAGAGAACTTAGCATAAAGGCGATTACCTTGAAGAAGTTCGAGGACTAAACGGAGATGACGCGCGTGTTCGTCTCTCGACTTCGAATAGATAAGGATATCATCTATGAAAACAATGACGAAACGATCTAAGAAAGCTTTACACACACGGTTCATCAAATCCATGAAGACCGTGGGTGCATTGGTAAGACCAAAGGGCATGACCACGAATTCGAAATGGCGATAACGAGTACGAAAGGCGGTTTTCGGAATATCTTCTTCCAACATGCGTAACCGATGATAGCCGTAATGAAGATCGATCTTAGAAAAACAAGTAGCACCTGGAAGCTGATCAAACAAATCGTCGATACGAAGAAGAGGATAGCGGTTCTTTATCGTGAGTTTGTTAAGTTCATGATAATCGATGCCCATTCGGAACGATCCATCTTTCTTTTTCACGAAAAGGACAGGTGCGCCCCATGGCGAAGTGCTCGGGCGTATAAAGCCTTTATCAAGAAGTTCTTGAAGTTGGTTTGATAGCTCGTGCATTTCGGATGGTGCGAGACGATATGGAGCTTTAGCAACGGGAGTTGCTCCGGAAACTAAATCGATACGAAATTCAACATCTCGAGTAGGGGGTAAACCGGGTAAATCGTCGGGACAGACTTTACGAAATTCACAAACAATGGGAACATCTTTATAAGTCTTCTTTTATTTCTCCGGGTTCACGATATGGGCGAGGAAGGCAACACATCGCTTTTGCAAGCATTTGTGCGTTCGAGTACATGACAAAAGCATCAACTTCTTTGAGGGAGTTTCTTCGTATACATGAGGCTGATCACCGTTAGGGAGAGGAAAGCGAATCATTTTATCGAAGCATACAACTTCAGCATGGTTATCATGAAGAAAATCCATACCTACTATGATATCGAAGCTACCTAACTGCATAGGTATGAGATTGATCGAGAAGACATGGTTGTTGAGACCGAGAGAACAACCACGTAGGACGGAGGTGACGGTAACGGATTTTCCAGTGGCGACTTCCACATCGAAAGTCTTTGGGAGTTTAGCGCGCTTACATTTTAAAACCTTTTCGAATTCTAGCGATACAACACAATTATCGGCACAGGTATCAAATAAATATGATGCATAAGTACCATTAACGAGAAACGTACCATTGACAACATTGTTTTGTCATTCTGAGCCTGGCGGTGGTTCAAGTTGAAAGCCCTTCCACGCGCAGCTTGTTGTTGCTGCTGGGGCTGCGGTGGTGGCTGCTGCTGGGGCTGATGTTGCTGCGGCTCTTGTTTTATAGTACGGTTTGGGCAGACATTGGCAAAATGATTTGGATCACCACACACATAGCACACACGTGCTTTTGGAGCTTGCTGCTAATTGGCTTAAGGAGGAGCGGGTAAAGCTGGAGTTGCTGGAGCCTGAGAGCTGGCTGACGAGTACCACTATGGCAACTTACTGTAAAGTGGCCGTAGATGTTGCAGTTGGTGCAGAAACGACAGTTGCCACCAACGGCATGATGATAAGTGCACTTTAAGCACAAAGGATGTGGGCCAGTGTACGCACGCTTAGCTGGCGGTGCGTTTGACTGGAGTGGCTGAGGGTTCGCTGGAGCAGTAAGAGAAAAGTTCTTGCTCGGGTTTTCCCTTTTGCGACCACGGCGACTATTCTTTTGCTCTCGGGGCTGTTCGGTAGCAGGAACTGTTGATTCGGTAATGGCCTGATTTGCGACCTTGCTGCTTTTGAAGTAACCAGACTGAATTCGTTTGTCATTAATCTCGGCGGCTAACTGGTAGGTCTCTTCGATAGTAGCAGGGCGTGCTGCTTGAACAAAGTCAGCGACGCAATTGGGGAGAGCATTGAGGTATTTCTTGACGGCTTTCTCGGTCGTATCCACTTAACCGGGACAGGTGATGCTCAACTGTTTGAAGCGAGCAGTGAGACCAGCGTGATCGGGACCATCTTACTTGATATTCCGGAATTCGTTCTCTAACTTCTGGATCTCGTAGGGAGGACAGAATTCCTTGATCATAATTTCCTTAAGTTCCTCCCAAGTGAGTCCGTAAGCTTCGTCGTTCCCACGCCTGTTGCGCTCGGCTGTCCACCAGTCGAGAGCCCTTGATTGAAACACACCGGTATCATTGACAATGCGCAGAGCCTCGGGACATCCACTCTGGCGGAATGTGACCTCGATAGAGTCAAACCAGTGGAACATGGTACTCGGTCCTTCGGTGCCTGAGAAAGTAAGCGGTCCACATGCTTTGAACTGCTTAAAGCTGAAGCGGGGTTTCGGGGCATCTCCCTTGGAGTCCACTGAGGAGTTGCCCTAACCGCTTGGATTTCGCTGACAATCTGCAGGGTCACCTTAGCCATTTCCTTGGCTACCATAGAGGCGATGCGCTTGTCGGCGTTGCTGCGCTGAAGGTTCCTTCGGGTGTGAGATCCCATTGAAGACATCTACACGAGGGATTAGATGAGATTTGATTATAATAGAGTTATGTTTAAATATTTATTATTATTATTCATAAAAGGCACAAAACACATAAGCACGTATCCACATAAACACGTAAGCACATAAGCACATAAGCACATATTTGCACGTATTCACCTTCTAATAGTAACAATGCGTAGCGCGATACGAGATGCGAGGTATAAGCGAGATATAAGCGATATAGAATAGCGAGATAAGCGAGATAATACCGCGTATGAGACACACGCGTTCTCATAGGTGTAAGCGAATTAAGCGATTAGTTTTGTTGGTGAATTAATTTAGAGTTTTAGATTACGAGAGCTTTGCGAGTAGTGCATACATTCGATGGAGTGTAAATGCGATAAATTGAGAAATCGATGATAGGATGAATCATCAAAGCGAGAAATCGAATAAAGCGAAAATTCTCAAAATTTAACCACATATAAACTCGATGATGCGTAAATCGACGATATAGGCTTAAATCAATTGGGAGTGTCCGGGGTTTTGAGACATTTGACACGCCAAAGTGATTCGACTACCCTTTACATTTGGACCCACGCTTTGGCCTAATAGATAAACGTTCTCACCGCAAGCGGCTAACGACATTTACCCTTCCAGTTAATACGTGTTCCAAACCATCGGCATAACCGAGACTTTGGAGAGATTGAAAATCGAAGCACGGAATTTGTTACTAAGATGCGGGTTTCACCCCTATCTTAACAACTTTATTCTTAGATAGAAATGTAGATTTTCGTCGAGGTTTGGATGTCACTCCTAACTCAAAATTTAACCACATAAATATTTATAAACTCGATGATGCGTAAATCGACGATATAGGCTTAAATCAATTGGGAGTGTCCGGGGTTTTGAGACATTTGACACGCCAAAGTGATTCGACTACCCTTTACATTTGGACCCACGCTTTGGCCTAATAGATAAACGTTCTCACCCCAAGCGGCTAACGACATTTACCCTTCCAGTTAATACGTGTTCCAAACCATCGGCATAACCGAGACTTTGGTGAGATTGAAAATCGAAGCACGAAATTTGTTACTAAGATGCGGGTTTCACCCCTATCTTAACAACTTTATTCTTAGATAGAAATGGAGATTTTCGTCGAGGTTTGGATGTCACTCCTAACTCAACGAAGGTATCTCGTGCGAGAGAATGCGCGGAGTGAATGATCTCGTCGAGAGTTCTTGGTTTTCACACCTATTCTCGACATGATCAATCGTTTGGTGTGATGCGAGCGTTTCCAAGCGTGTATTATTGTATTTAGCCTTAGGAAAGGCACATTTAAGCATTTATGGCAAGTAGTTTAACATTTAAGTCATAGATAGGTCAATCGGGTACTTAAACATGCTACTAGGTCGAATCATGGCAATTCTACCTACTAACCTAAAGTTATGGCGCTCTGATACCAATCTGTCACACCCCAACCAACAGCGAAAACATCGGGGTTAGTGGCACTAGGCGACCAGATTGATTTCACGAGATGTTCCATAACAATCATTTAACATATCACAACATGCTTAATATCCCATACTATTAAACGTAACATTTAAACAATTATTACAAAACGGAGATTTCTCATAAAATTCAACCGGGTTCGATTTCCCCTAGATTTCATACATAAGTTCTAAATCAGAAATACATCAACATACTAACTAAACAACTAATCTAAGCATAGCAACATCCAAGCGTCCATGCTAAATCCTCAACCTGTTACATACGTTAAAATACAAGTCAATACAATTAAGTAAAGGTGAGCATACGAGTTTTGTAATACTAGCATAATAGAGAAACCGTTCGCGAAATAATCAAACTACATATCATGATACACCGAAACATTTCACACAGATTAACATAGGCTTATTTCTCATGCTAACTACCGTGAGAAGACTTGCGCGTCCATCCTAACTAGACCCCGTCGGGTGTTAGCCAAACTATAGTAACGTACTAGCTAAGGAAGCAAGTTAATGAAAATAAGTCCTGGTCACATGTTTCTAGTATCACGTATTGAGCATACACAATCAGATTATTCACGTGTGATAAACAATTTGGTTTGTGAAGTGATTTTGATATAGGAACGTATGTAACACCCAAAAAGTGTGTTAAAGCGAAAAAGGGTCAAGTATACTCATTCTGGGTGCGTTTTAGGGAGAGTTCGGGATCTGAGGAGAGTCGAGAAGAGCGCCGGATCAGCCTGCATACACGACCGGAAGTGCACCGGTCTCCGAAAAGCTTAAATGGTTAAGTCTTGGTTGGGCAGCAGACAAGTTCGGGCGAACTTGTGTAGAATTAGTGAGATTAGAGCCAAGTTCGGTCGAACTTGATGAGTTTCTTTGAGAAACTTGTCAAGTTCCGGCGAACTTGTAAGATAACATTACTACAAAGGCAAGTTCGGTCGAACTTGTGTAGTTTCCTAAGAAACTAGACAAGTTCGGTCGAACTTGTCAGAACTTTTGTGAAGAAACACTCAAGTTCGGTCGAACTTGACCTGGTGAGCTGGTGATTCTCGAGCGAACTTGATGTTTTCGAGTCCAAAATCTTGCGTTTTCGCGTTGTTTGCTGAGGAAAATCGAGTGTTCATCCCTCCAACCCTGTGCTACTGAGCAAACTTGGGTCGAAGAGGTCTTTTAGAGCTGTTTTAGCCGTTTTACAAAAGCGTGGGCTAATCCGGCGAACTCGGGGTTCGTTCGGGTTAGTCCGGCTTGTGTAAACCAACATAAACGTCCTTGTGCTTCCAGATCTGGGATCTTGAATGATAGATGCTTCATTTCATACCAGAAAATGAACAAAACACCATCAAAAGTCCGTATCTTGTGTAGAAATCTATGGTTTTCAAAGGTTTTTCTCAGATCTATCACTTACAAGCCGAGATCTTGCAGATCTCGTGTTTGGGAAGCCTCTACTATCACCAAACGAACTCGTACTGTGTAGATCTAAGCCTAAAACAGAAGTTTTGAAGAAAAAGATTAATATTTTCGTAAAAGAATGAGTTTTGATGAAAACGAAGGTTATGCCTTGTGCCAAAATCGTTGTAAACATTTAAAACGTTGTTGAACATCATTGTAGCTGAAATCGGGTTGATTCTTACTTAGAACACGAAGGTTTTGGGTTTTGAGAGCTCTGGGCGAACTTGCAGCAAGTTCAAATGGGAGAACAGAGCTTGGTATTTATAGGATGAGGCCAAAAGAGAGCTGGTGGAGACCAAGTTCGGTCGAACTTGTACAAATATGCACAAGTTCGCGCGAACTTGTAAGAGAAATGAGGGAGAAAGGCTAAGTTCGACCGAACTTGACCTCTTTGAGGTTAAGTTCGAGCGAACTTGGAGTCTGAGAGAGATTAATAGGGCCAGTCAAGTTCGACCGAACTTGGTATCACCAAGTTCGAGCGAACTTGACCCAATTATTGGGTTTTCTTCGTTTGTTTCGCGTTTAGAGTTTGTTTGACTATTCGGTTCGTATTAGCTAGTTGTATTAAGCGTTATAATTGATATAATAGCGCGATTTAGCGATTCGAGAATGCGAGAGCGATGCGATAGTGAGCGTAAACATAATACACAACACACATAACACATAAATAACATAAAAACCACATAATTAGCTGTGATTGCGATGCTATGAGATAGGCGATGCGATTTAATAAGCGATTTGATGCGATAATAACGTACAACACCATAAGTAATTAACATAAACTTTATTATAAGTCGAATCTCGGAATACAATTAGGAAAACAAAAGATAAGAGATAACAATCGAATTTTCGAGTTGTTACATCTTCGGAGCGTCAAGGGGCAACGGAGGTTACCCCTTCTATCACTCTAGGTCCGCCCCGTTGCCCATTCTATCATTCTAGGTCCGCCCCTGCTGTTGCTGCCCTGCTGTTTTGGTAGGGGGTGTTTTTTGAATAAATGTTAACCTTCAAACAAAATATGTTTTTGACTTTTAAATTAGGACAAGGGGTGTGGTATACCGCCCCTGGCCAAATCAACAAGAATAGCGCCCTTTAGCGCCCCCTACCCACTACCCCAATGCCATAGCGGCGCCGTTGAATCTTCGCCAGCCTAATAACAAGTGCCAACAACTAGTTTTGTTTGGCCCCCATCTGTTGACCGTTGCAAATGGTAACAAAAAAAACTTTTAATTTTGTAATTTCACACTATATATATCCAACCTATTTTACTCAAATTTCCATCTATTCTCTATAAACTTTACCCCAATGTCATCGTCGAGTCGACCGGAGATGATCGAGGTTGAGATTCGAACGGTGGTTGAGATTCTAACGTTGGTTGAGATTCTAACGGGTTTCGGAGCATCATTTGTTGAAGGGCAATTGATGCATTTGTTGGACTTTAGACATGGAATGGAAGGCGTTCGGTGTTTGTTGGAATCCCGAAAAGGTGAATTGCGATGTCGCCCAAGAGGGATCGATAGCCGGTGTGTAACCGGGCGTGGAAAAAGGATTCGGGTTGTTTGGGTTGTTCGAGTTGAACGGGTTCGGGTTGTTTGGGTTCTTCTGGTTGAACGGGTTCGGGGTCGGGTTGTTCGGGTTGAAAGGATTCATGTTTTTTTTTATAAAAAAGCTAAGAAATTTATAAAGTAGATGAGAAGAGTGGGTGAATTTTGGATGAATGTGGTATAAAAAATGGGAGGTTGAATTGTATTTAAATTTAAAAAAACATTTTTTGATTAAAAGAGCCGTTACACCACGTCCTTTTTCGAAAATTGTGCAAAAATTGGAACGGCATGGGCAGTAGGGAAGAGCCGGGTGTGCCGCTGCCGGGCATAGGAGGCCGGTGTGGGTGTCCGGCGCCGGACATGGGCTGGCCCCTATACCGGTTGGTCTTATTAGACGCTATGAGTTTTGTTGTAAATGCATAACCAAAAATCAAACTGACGACAGATCCTTTGCAAACACACAAAACCAACTTTAAGAATACATAATCATTTTATTCCAAGAGTATTTTACATTTCATTTGAAAGCCAAAGAAATCAAGAGCTTTTTCCCTTGTCGT
Organism: Scalesia atractyloides; assembly: GCA_947069175.1. Lineage (NCBI taxonomy): Eukaryota > Viridiplantae > Streptophyta > Magnoliopsida > Asterales > Asteraceae > Scalesia > Scalesia atractyloides. The sequence goes on from CAMTDV010000004.1 coordinate 83,476,575, forward strand.
TTCTCTTTTTAAAAAACATGAGTTTGAGAAATAGAAGATGACATGAACTCTAGTTTTGTACAGTTTTACAGTAATCTGACTGGTTATCGAACCAGGTCACCTTACTGATTCACTGGTCAGGTCTGTAAGAAACAGATAATGTCATGATTAATTTAAAATATTATATAAAATTTAAACACTATATGAAGTTGAAAAAAAATATGGTGTTATGTTAGTTATATTTAAAAAAAAAAAAGAATGATGTTTTTTCTCAAACAAAAATACAAAAGATAAACTAATAAAGACATTAAAAAGAAGAGATTCGTAAAAAATAAATAAATAAAATTAAACCCGGTTTGGCCTACGTTCAGCCCGTTTCAAAGCCGTTCAAACGAACTGGACCATGCCGGTTCACGGTCCGGCCATTCTAATTTTTAACACTGTTATGTAAAACTGGAATTTTATTTTTTTATTATTTTTTAAATACTTGAAATGTGTGGACACAATTGGTCACAAAATCTACTTTCTATATAATACAAGTTTGCAAAACTTCCTTACCTTCAGAGGAATGTGTGGACAATGCTGGTGTGACACAAATTCGATTATTCGAACTTCGTTTTCTTGTATCTCATCACATCTTCGACACGTGTTTCCCATTTAAGTTATCTACACAACTATGAATTTCTTTCTAATACTTCTAATCATCAGACACTTATTTTTTTAAAAAAAAAATTGATACATGGAAAATGTAACCGATCAATAGCCCAAAAGATTGTGCAAACAAGAAATACGCTAAATGGCGAGAAGCCGGTTCAAGCATGAGAGAAGCCGGTTCAACAGGGCCGGCCCGCCTTTGTATCAAACCAAGTTCTGGGCCTAGGACCTCAAGTATTTAGGGCCTCAGAAACCAAAACAACATTAAATATATGATATACTATATTTATTATCAACACCATTAATGATTAGTATAAAATGTTGTTGTAGCTTAGTGGAAATAGCGCTGCTTTTATTTCAAAATGGATTTTATTTCGAATTCCGTGCTCGACGTTTTTTATTTATTTTACTTTTTTCCAGGTTGTTGACACTTGATGTTGAATTCTGGTGGGCTTAAGCGGTAGGGTAGGGTGGGTGGGGGTGGGGGGGGGACTCAAGTCTGAACAGGCCCTCCTATACCCAAATAAGCATATGAAAGTATTCCATAATTCATTCATATTGTAAATCGGTCAAACATCAATATTGGTTTCTTTGCTGCTGTAGCGTTTATGTTAAGAGCATGCCTTGTTTCTATTTTGACTGTTTCTTTCTTGGATTGTTTTCAAAACATTTTGGTCTATGGAGTCGTAAGAGTTCACTATCTTGCACTTAATATGCTAATTGCCTAAGGATATGATCTTTATTATTGACTCAAATCCTAACCCAAACCGCTATGACCCGCTACCCGATCAGATCTACTTGTTCTACCAGGCTTAGGAAACCCTAGAAGGGTCTCAATTTTTAAGTTTGCTTAGGTCCTCCAAAATGGTTGGATCGGCCCTGCGGGTCAAATGAAAGTTGTCAAGGGTATAAACCGCAACTAAATTTTACACAACAACCACAACCATTATTGTTTCCATACCCGCAATATGCCCTAGATTTTACACAACAACCACAACCATGATTGTTTCCATACCCGCAATATGCCCGATCAGATCTACTTGTTCTACCGGGCTTAGGAAACCCTAAAAGGGCCTCAACTTTTAAGTTTGCTTAGGGCCTCCAAAATGGTTGGACCGGCCCTGCGGGTCAAATGCGAGTTGTCAAGGGTATAAACCGCAACTAAATTTTACACAACAACCACAACCATTATTGTTTCCATACCTGCAATATGCACTATCTGTCACATTTTTTACACAACTACTACGTCATACACAAGGTCCTACTCTAGTTGCATTTGGTCGGTACGAATAGACATTAGAAGGTCAACAATCATATCCGAATCGTCTACAATAAGGAACCTAAATTCTCAGAGTTTAAGGGTCGTTATTATTCTTTCTAAGGAAACTTACAAATTGAAACAAAAATCTTGACTTTAGACATCCATGCAAAATTGACTGGACCACTAGATGAGACTTTTAAACAAAGCTAATATCGTTTGAGAACTCAACCCAAATTAAAGCATGGAACCAATCTCACAAACCATCATTTTCACGTAAGTTTTTGCTCATTAAATTCGATATTTTTTTTGAACGGCTAATTTCTTTTAATCCCTGTTGTCTGTAGAACTACCCAATACCTCCCTTTCTCCAACCCAGGTGTTTTAAAGGTTTTGCCTAGAAATGCATACTTTATTAAAACACTCACAACAACAACAGGGGCAGGCAGCAAACAACCTAACTAAAACCAATTTACAACCATCTTTAAAACTAAATCAATCCTTCCAAAGGATATCTTTGGGTTTCGACCGATTCTTTCGCCATAAAAACCTAAAATTGATTTGTACGTATCGATTGAGTTTCGAAATTATAGCTATAGACATAAGGAATTTTGTTAGGAATGTTGTCTAAGCTAGGATAAGTGTGGGTCCATTGGTTTGGTCACGAGTCAAATATGAACTTATAACCAATATTCCGGTTTTTAAGTTCTCATAATCGGTCACAAAATGATTCGGGTTCTCATTTATAGAAAAAGCGGATCGGTTAACAACTAGTTAACTACATGTTCTCGAACAATTCAAGTCCATTTTAATTAATGAGGACAATCAGATTTTGTTTAAGTATAAACACACCTTTACTAATCTAAATGAGAGGTACACATGTTATGTATAAAATATCATAAAAAACATTATTTATACCAATTTCTCAACTATTATTTTATTTCAGTTTATACTAAAATAAATTAATTTTATAGGTTAATTTTGATGTTACTTTTGTTTAGATCACATTTCAAGATGTCACAAAAAGCGAATACTAGATGCATGCCACTCATTTAAGTATTTAACCCTTATGAGCTATGATTAATATTGATATTGATGGTTCAAGTACAATAAATCAAGAGTAGTTTGAACTTTGATGGTGGTCTAAAAATGATGGTTAGAGACATAGAGCACATAAAATTTAGCATATAGGGCACTATAGTGTCACACCCCGATTTTCACGTGTATTCCGGTGGGCCCGGTGGAAAGTATCGTGACATACTGTTGATATCATCATAATCAGTTACAACACAGCGGAAGGCTTTGAGTAAAATATAACCTATTACAAACCATAAGTGTCCAAAAGTTCGAGAAACACAAATATACATCAAGGCTTGTAATAAGATCCACAGGCGGATCGGAAATAACATACACAAATGATATCAGACTCTACAGGCTCAACTCTAAGGTCGCAACTCCTTAATGTCAACGCCTCGCAGCTTCCGGCCTATTGCGTACTTGTACCTGTATTTTAATCTTTGACAATACGTCAGTTTACACTGGTAAATACACTCAACCGACTCATTTTGCAAATCCTTTTGAAAATGGTTTTAGGTGCACTTGGCACATTTTCATGAATAACTTGGAATAGTACAAATGACCTTGTATACAGATTTACATATCAGGATTTTACATATGGAGCCCGGTACAGAAACCGAGACCTGATCGACTGACACACCACTCTAAACTTTCACATAGAAAGCAAATAGCAATTACCCAGTGTATGCCTACACGCCATGCTATATTGTTGTGGCCACTAGCACTTTAGTGAGCCAAGGATATCCCGGACACGGTTAAGTTCACCCCCATGTTTTAGATTCAGACAAGACATATCAAAACAGGTTATGCAAGATTTTAGTTAATTACCACCACAATTTGATAAAACATGATCCCATACCCGACCAAGCGGTAATAATTTACCGTTTCCCAAGCCCGTACAGGGAAAATAAGTTAAGGGTATTTACCTGAAGTTAAGTCTTCGGAAAGTCAGAACTCAGCCGCAAATCAAAGCAAGTACAGGTACAATTTACCGGAAGGTGTTTACTCTAGAGTGATGGTAATTATTAACCAATATTAGAATGCTAACGGGTCCTTAGTTAAGTCTTAGACTCGGACCGGTTAGTCTTACGCTAAACCATACAGTACGATACGCTAGTTAAGTGGTGACCGGAATAGGATGTTAGTTGGATCCGACAAGTATATAAACTTGTCTAATATGGGTAAACCCACAACATTCTAGATTTTGATAGAGAAATGACAAAGTTAAACCCGTTTCGGTTTAAGTACGTAAATTAGCTACGTAAGCTTAACCGAGCGCACATAGGCGAAACCGGCTAACCGAGAGAGTCATATACAAGTTCCATATGGATATATGTTTAAAATATGTTATAAAACCAGTAGCTTTGCAAATGATAGGCCCGATGTATATTTAAAACCGAATTATGCCTTACAAGGGCATTTTGGTCATTTTAAGGTCTATAAAAGATGTTTAAAATCAATATGATGTCAAGACATTTATAAATATGTAAAAATACTTATTTTATAATGCTATAACAGTAGGATTTCAAATATATATGTGTTTGACGGTTTTGAAATAACTTGTCCCGTAAGGGCATTTTAGTAATTTCACACATAGCTTTGAAGTCAACATTGGGATTCTGAGTTCGGGACTTGTACTTACTGTTAGGATGTTTAAAATAAGTTTATAAATCAGTAGGTAACAAGTCTTGCTCATAGTTATGGTTTTAAACCATACTATGCGCCAAAAGGCGTAAAAGTCGCTAAAATGCCGTTTAGCTGATGTTTATGATAAAATGAGGTTAGGACCTGTTTTATATAACCAAAATATGTTATTTATCATGTTTAAATAGTAGGTAAAATATTTGTTTGTAAAAAGTGTAGTTAAGGTCATTTTTCGTAAAATGGTAAATCGGTCATTTATCAGCATTTAACGAACCGTAGGTCTTCATTCAGGTTATAATCTGAATGAACATCCCAAATGGTCCTACTTATTATATTACATCAGTAAATATATCTTCTTGATGATAAAACCATGTTAAATCTTTTTAAAATGCCGAAAAGGGCATTTTAGTCTTTTTGATGCCATAAATGCATCTTTTGCTAAAACTCGGATTAGAATCAGATTCTAGACATTAACATAATCAAATTATGTTTACAAATCAGTTTATATTTTATATTTACATGCATGGGTGTTTAAAATCATGATTTGCACAAAAAGGACTTTTTTGCAAAGTTTATGGTAATTTTTAGCGGAACTTGTATGTAAACTCAGATTTCTAATGAATCGAGTGACGAAACTTTAGGAGGTCATCCTAAAGTTAATAATGGTCTTAAAGTGACCAATAGTCAATAGCCAAAATGGCTAAATCGGGTCAGAAGCGTAAGTCAAAGGAAAAGTCAAATATAGTGATTTTCGGTTGCAAACCGACCCTAAACCAAATCTTGATGAGCCAATCAGTTGGTATAAGTTCTAATACTTATTTTTAGGTTGTTAATGCGTCAAAACATATTTTATAACATCTAGATTGTTAGTTATGAATTTTACAAAAACTGGACAGTTTGACTTTATTTGACTTTTCATTTGACTCGTCAATTGGTCATGAATTCGTGGTAATCTGGAGATGCCCTCTTGAGGTATTAACACCTCTATTATTACAATCACGTAGGAGCTTTAGTTACGCACAATGGATTAGTCATCAAGGCCCTAGCTCAAAGTCAATGCGTATTTACGGCAAGACTTTGACTATGGCTTAAAACTCAAAGAAATGGCTTAGCATGAATTTGGAACACTTACACAAGGTCCAGGGAATGCTAAGAACTCAGATGAATGCTCAAGATTGCCTGGAACTTTTCCAAAGTGAGGTTGTTGCAAATGAGGTAATGAAGAACAAAGTTGCAACATAGAGTGTATCATATATGGGTCATTTGAGGAGTGTAGAGGAGGTGCCAGGTGTTGGGGAGAGCTCTAAGGTGTCCACAAGTGTTCCAGATGTGTCAAATGGTGGCAGGGATGCAAGCAAGGTGGCACAAATTCGTGTAAGAAGTGTCCAAGAGCTAGCTGGCAGCCAACACAAACTTTCTGCCCAGATAGGCCCATCGCGCTACGCGACGGTGATGCCTCCCAGGCGTCGCGCTACGCGACGGCCCCCAAACTTACTCAAAGTTTGGCAGTTTCGACCCCTGCACTTCCCAACTCAATTATACTTTCATTTCTTGCATTATTGGCCCCTCTACTTCATTCCAAGACACAATGAGGGTAGTATAAGCGGTTTGACAACTTTGGTCCCTCCTGTTTTAGCATGTGACAACACCAGGATTACCAGGACACGTGTCAAAAAATATTAAACGTAAAAACACGTAGTGTTACATATAGTGACGTGAAGGGGCTTGATAACATCACTTGCACCACCTCTTGAGTATTATATGGCATGAAGAGGGAGATGCATTTATAGAATAACGCCAAGTGAAGAGAAAACAAAATGAAAAGTAATAATTGAAAGGGCGTTAAGGAGCGTTAGCCATTATATTTTTTAAGAGGGTTATGATGCGGATGTGGCGGAAAATGTCCTTATAGGACATTAACAATTACGAATGGTTTAAGATGATAAAAGTTACCATCAAGCATAATTGTTGTTGTAGTAGTTTCTATATGATGTTTTCCTTTAAACTAGTAATTGAAGAAGGAACACATACTATAATGTAATATAGGAACTTAAGTCTCTTGTTTAAGAGGCATGTTTTCTTAAAAACAAAAAAGGATGATAATAATTGGAAGTTTGGAACCTCTCAAGTCGTTTGTAATAAAATATAGTTTTACATATTTGTTACATGTAGTATTCAATGTACACTTCTAATGAATTTTCAAACATATCTTGGATTTCATATACATTCATCTAGTATTCGATATATACATTTTAGAGATCTTCGATTTCAAGCTGTCTATCGTTTTTCGAAACAACATAGTAATAGTATCAAATATGAATTTGATGACATGACTTAAAGTATAAGTAGTGATTTAACTAAAAATGAAAAAAAAAAAAAACCCTATCCACATAAGGGCTCTCACTAATATTTCCCTCAAAAGTGTATAATGATTCAAGTAAGAAAAGTAGGTGATGTGGTTTGATGTGATCGACTCACTCTCTTTCACATAGCCCACCCTCTCACCCGTTACTACCATAGTGCTTGATCCCATGGTGCCTCAGTGACGCCTGATCAAGCTAAGATGAACATGGATATCAACCAACTACGAATAGTCTAACAATGAGTATTTTAGTGCTATTTATTCGTAAACAATATAAACAAAGTCTATGTTTTATACAAGTCAATCTATCTATATGACAAAATGGTTAAAGAAAATATGTGATACCCGTCACTTATATTTAATTTTCTTATATTTCAATTTCACACTTTTGCTTATACGGTGATTGATATAACTGAAAACTTACACTTTTATTATCTTCAATTTCCACACTTTTGTAAGCCAATGAATTTCACATTATATTTAGTTGAGATATAAATTGTAACTAGATAATACATGCTTATATTAATTTTACATCATATTGGTTATGTTTGGTAATAGAATTCCATAAGCACAAAATTCTTTTTTCAATTTCTCTTATTTCACTCACTTATATGTCATTCTAATTAAAAAAATAATCGTATTTTATCTAAAAAATGATTTTAACTCTTTCTTATCACAAATATCATTATATCTATTTAATATGTTTTTTATTTAACTCGTGTATAAACATATTGCTAACTTGACATACAATATATTTATAATTTTTTTTATTGTTTATGTTATTTACATAATATAAATTATCAACATTATAAGGTATTGATGGTTACATATATAATATAAATTATGCTCAACGGGGCACATGCGGCAAGTGAAATCGGCAAACGATTTGCCGATAGTCAATACCACCACCACAATTAATTGCCGCGCGGGAAAAGAGAAATTCGGCGAGACTTTGCCGCTTCGATAAATAATAAATTGACCGTTTGCATGTGACCTTTTCTTGGCTTTTTGAACGTTGGGCCATCCCAACGGATATATCATTCATTCATTAAAAAGAAATTTCCATTCTAATCTCAAGCACACCATTTAAAAACATTTTAAACATTTCACCCAATTTTAAAAATTCTCAAGCAAACCATGGATAGACAACACAAGAGCGATGGCAAAAAAAAGTATCGGGTTCTGGTTCGAATGCGAGAGGGCGTGGCTCGCAAAGTAGACGAGGCGGATCAACGGCGTACCGACCCGATTTCCCACCACTTTTTTTCGCAAACGGGTTTTTACAACACCCAACCCCAACCCAACTATCCACCACAATTTTTCATTACCACAAGGTCTCACGATGGTTGCGCAGGGTGTGTACGAGTATCCTACGGAATCTCAAAACGCATTTGACCCGTTTGTTTATCGACTTGGCGGATGAACATCGAGAGACGTTGAAATCGATTCGGTTTGATAAGGACCTGGAGACGTTTAACAGGCCACACGACAATGTTGCACCGGAGATGTTGGAAATCACACTAGCTCGAAAACGCGAGATTGCAAAAAAATATGGATGGCCATGTAGTTTCTAAACTTTTTATGGTTTTAATTTTTTTAGAAGGTTATTTTAATGTAATGTTTTTTTTTAATTTAATGTACTTTATTTTGTTAAATTAAGTTTCTTTTATTAATTATGTAGTTTGAAAAGAAAAGGAAAAAAAATTAGTTTGCCTAATCTTATTTTAGGAATGCACCCTTTATGTTTATTGAGCAATAGGCATAAAATTTAGACAAATTAATGGCACAATATGATTAGGTGAGGGGAAACTTTGCCTAATCCCTTTAGGCATGCACCTCTTTCACCCTAAGGCATTGAGGGTTGTATCCCATGTTTTAGGGGTTTTTCAAAAAAAAATTGATATTTCATTTTAAACCTAAAACTACTTAATTTTGTAGTTTTAACCCAAAAGCTTTAGTTTTTCCAATTTAACCTTATAACTTTTTTACTTTCAACTTTGATCCCTTAAGTTTTTCATATTTAGCAAAAAATATTCGTTTTACGTCTAGTTCTAAATTTTGCGAGTTAACACGACACAATATGTGTATGTGTGGTTCAACGATTTTACGTTTTGTTATACGCTTAGTTCCAAATTTTGCGAGTTAACATGGTGCAATGTACATGTGTGGTTCAGTGTATTTATGACGTCTATTTTTCTCCGTTTAATAAGTTCGTCACAACGCGCGAGTCCTAAATCGAGTTAGTTATTATTTTCTATGTTTTATGTCGGTCTAATTTCTCCATTTAAGACGCCGCAACTTCAATATTAGTGGTCCTTAGCTATAGTGTGGCGTTGGTGCTATTTGTCACGGTTTTATGCCCTCGCCGCAACGCGAGAGGCTTAATACGATAGGTTATTTATATGGATACAAGTTATGTAACGTAGTAATTATGATACCATTAATTGTATTGAACTTATTTGGTGAATTACTTATTTCTATATGATAGTAATACAGACTTAACCGAAAAAAAAACATTTTAACACATTGTAAATATGAATATGATCAACATGTCAATTTCATTCGCCGCAGCGCAATGCGCACGAGTGATTTTTCTACTTCTACAAAAGTTATAACATGCTTTTAAATATCTAACAAAAAACAAGGCATTACTTTAATAACTTTCCATAAATATCCTTCTCATAACATTATTATTTTTCAAAACACACTAATACAATAATCTAGTAAAGTAGATACATTCATGATTCATTACACCGAAATTACACTTCTAGAAAACTATCGCAAAACTCAAGGGCAATCTCGTCTTTTCACACAAGAAAAAAAACGGAATTCATCCAAGCTCACCAGAAGTACAAACTTCGGCTCCAAGCAACCCCATACCAAAATTACCAAAACACCCCCACCTATCCCATCTAATTACTCCCCCAACCCCTAAACCCACCGCCTATATAAATACACATCTCTAGAACATTTCTTCTCGAAACTCAATTCTAGAAATGTGGTGGAAGAAGATGATGACGTGGCAGCAACAACAACAACGTCGATGGTGTTTCCGGTGGTTCTATACGACGGCGAACGCGAGACGAACGTCGGCAACATTGAGATTCATCCAGATCTCGTGTATAAACAGTTTCAGACGAAGTTGAGCCAATTGATAGGTATTTCGTATAATAATTTAAGATGTCGAAGATGTCACCGGACCGCCGGAAGTTTCTGATCACCGGTAAGGTGAATTTCGCCGTTATAGTTGAACAAACGAACTGTTACTTCCTTGTGGTGTTGAAACGGTCCAGAAGAGACCGCCGGAAACAACAACTTGTTAAACATAGTTATTACTCAGATGCTTACCTTTATAACGATCGGTTACGAGATTTACTGATGCATAGAGAGAATTACAATCACAATTACATGAACATGATCCTGAATTCGTACGGATTGGGTACGGATTCGATTCGCGTTTGAGTACAAATTTTCCGAGAATTGAAGATGCGTACCCTAGGGTTTATGGTGAGTCGAATCGGTCTATGTGTGAAGAGTGTAGAGTAGCGGAAAAGCAGGGGAAGAAAGCTGAGTTTCACTTGTGTGTAAACGATGAGGTTGTTGTTGTTGGTGGTTTCCGGTCACCGGCGGGGCCGGTTTCACGGCCGGTGTAAAAGAGGCTTTTCGGTTTTCACCGGTGGAACCGGTTTTGGAAGTGTGGATATTTTGAATTGGAGTAAACTGCCATTTTGGTCCTTGTGGTTTGGTTTGGGTTCATGTGGTTTGAACAGTTTTGTCATTTTAGTTTAAATCTCAAACTTTTTGTATATGGGTCCCTGTGGTTTCAGTTTTATTGCCATTTTGATCCAAAAGTGATTTTTGTCTTCTAAAATTCTGCTATTTTGTTATTTTCCTCAGGGATAAAATGGCCATTTTAAGCAGAGTTTGAGGTTTATTTATATATATAATATATATTAATGCTTAAAATAACCATTTTGCCCCTGAAGAAAAGGACAAACTTGTAGGATTTTAGAAGACAAATATAACTTTTGGATCAAAATGACAATAAAACTGAAACCATAGGGACACAGATGCAAAAAGTTTGAGATTTGGAGTAAAGTGGTAAACTGCCCAAACCTCAGTGACCAAAATGACAGTTTACTCTTTTGAATTGTTTTTTTGCTTCGCGAAGGTTCGATGGTGTGTACGTATAGAAATGGAGGAGCCAGAAGGAGTGCTCCGGTGTAGCGTGGTGTACGGTGAGGATGCATTTCATGTGAGTGATCGTGTGGTGATGATTGTTGCTTAAATATGATGGTTAGTTTCTTTAATTTAAAAACTATATGTATTTAATTTTTATTAAACGTATAACATGTGCATATGAGGAATATATTTTGTTATAGGAGGATCGGTCTAATCTTCATTTTTGAAGCATACAATATATTGAATGTATTAGGAATAAAACAATATTATAAAAAAAAACAAAAGGTATAAAACTGAATATATTTGTGTTGTTCAATATGTGGGTTACAATGTTGCATTTAATCTTATGTCCGAAAACATGCGATCAATTAAAAAAAATAGAAAGAAGTTTGAAGCCTGATGTATATTAAATGTGAACTTATTTCTAGATTTCATTTAGCGTATAAAATCAAAGATAAAATATTATCTCTCTAGACATTTCAAGAGATATTTTATATGATACATTTGCTAGAAAGAGTTTTCTAAGCTAAAAAAGTAAAAAGCTAAAATATTGACGTTCTGCGTTATATAACCTAAAGACTAGCGATTAAGTAATATAGCTTACTTTAGCTTTGACGAAAACTCGTTGGGACATAAGAAACAACGGCGAAACCATAGTTATGTAACCAATGAGCTGATAATGTATACATGGGATGTCTATATGAAATGAACTATTTTTTAGTGGTAAAGGATTTTAGGTGTCTTACTCTGTCGGGGCTATGTCTAAGGTACACTCCTTAACCATCAAGAAATTGTGCCCCTTAAGACTACTTACTGTCATAAACCCTTCTTACAACCGGTTGCCACCTTTAAATAAGACAAACAACCTTTGCACTTTTAAAATATTAAAATATTACACAATGCCACGACCAGTTCATCCTTGCAACTTTTGGTTGCAACCTTGAATTGATTATTGTAGTATATTTTTTTGTTTGTCTTTTTATTATTACTAACATTTTTCTTTTACTTTATAACTCATATTTATTTATAAAATATTGATTTAGGTTGGGTTGTGGATGTGAGTGAAAAGTTAGATACGATTGGGTTGTGTAGATGAAAGAGAGAGAAATTAGGTTTTTAATAAAAGGTTGGGTTGGATTGGGTTGAGTTGTGATAGTTGATAGTCTAATTCGAGGGAACCAGATGGAAACCGAAAACCTTCACCCTCGTCAGGTTCGAACCCGGGATTAAATCTTCAATTTGTCTCTTTACCTAAATGTCCATAAAAAATGGCCTAGCCATGAATCAAACCTGCGTCTCCAACAGGAAGAGTAGACCAACTGAAAACTATATGAAATGAACTTGCCATCTATTAAATTGTAAAGTCTTGAATATTGGTAGATTAACGCCCGAGTCACTAACTTGTAATAAATATTTGTGAGAAAATGAAGTTACAATATGGGTGAGTCTTGATTTGTTGCAAGTATTTGTATCTTTAGTATGTTTTTAGAGAATTGTTTGTTTTTACTTTCGTATGAACACACGCTTATGTAATTCAACTATTAGTGATTTTATTTAACTACGGTTATTTTGTGTGTTTGTCTATACTTCCTTAATTCTTTAAACTACTCTACCAGTGGAATTTTTTAACTACGATTTTTTGTGTGTTTACTAGAATTAATCTACTCGACCACTCCAAGGTTGATAGAAATGCCACATTGTTTGCTTTTGATATGGTATATACTTGTACTGGTACAATTGGATCTTCTCTCTAGACATGCTAATTTTTAAAGTCGTAATGATCAAACTGAAAAAGTACATCCAAACAACATCTAAAATACAAATCCAAACACTCCCTTATAACTTATAAAGGTAGGTTAGAAGTGAGTAGTAAAATCTTTGAGTAAATCCTACTAAAAAGGTAAAAATCCAAACTTTGAATTAAAATAACACCTTTCCAACATGTTGTCCTAGGAAATCACATGATACATTATGTGTGATCTCGTATCGACTCACTAAAAGCATAATATGAGCTAAGTTAAAGTGGCTCGAACATATACTAAAGTTCATGCCGTAAGTAAGGGGCTGTTTGTTTACCTCTTAATAAGGCTCTGAATGGTTCAAATCTCTTACTGGTTCAGACTATTTGTTTCGTGAGTAAATGTCTGAATGGTTAAGACATTTGCCTCTGAATGGTTAAGCATTATATTAAGTCTGAATGGTTAAGACCTCTAATCTGATTTGGTTAGACATTTGTCTCTTAATGATTAAACATTATACTAGCTCTTAGTGGTTCAGATCTCTTACTGGTTCAACACTTAATGGTTCAGACCTTTTAATGGTTCAGCACTTAACCATTCAGAAGTTGCCAAACAGCCCTTAAGAGTTTTGTAAAGATCTTTATTATATAAATAAATCAATTATTTGCACATATATAATAACTTTTATTTTATGTAATAATAACCTTTATTGATTATTTTATAACTAACTTAAGTTCAATATCCAATTCACATAAACCCCAAAATCGATCAACAAAATTGGTAGATATTATATACCAAAGTAACAAATTACAAACAAGTGGCAGGTAAACGGGCAACAAGCTGCGCCGCAACCCCCTTTTGAATTGCAGAACCAATCCTACTAAAGACGAAACGACCCTTAAAGGTTGAAAGATTACTATTCACAACCTGTTGGACCCTGTTTAGAAATTCCACAGCCTCTGGGGCTAGGGACCCAAATGTATCAAAAGCGAATGGGATAAACACGTGTTGATTCTCTAAACAAGCCTTCTCGTGTTTAGCGACCTTGCCTGATTCCGCCTTTAACGCAGCCTGGTCAGCAACAAACCCATTATCCCTGAGTCCAACAAGAGGGGACACTCCTGTAAGGTCCACACAAGCGTGGTTTTCCCTAGCCCACCCAAACACAAGAATATCAGCTGGCCGAAGAGTAGACCTCCCGTCGAGCGGATCCGTCAGAAAGTTCACCGGAGCCTCCTTTTTCACCGAAATCACTGCCCGCTTTAGAACATTATAGAGAATATCCCTTACCAAATCATGTCGGTATTTAAAACCAGGTAACTCCTTACAATGGACCACATGTTCGCCGAAAGTATCTAAACAAGCCTTGCGACAAACTGGGCAGGGCTCATCAACCGGAAACAGAGGGATCATTAGTTGGTACTTAAGAATTGCCCGGTATTCCACTGCTGACATGTGTTGGCCTAGTCCTTCAATGGGGATAACTGTCAGAAAATCCTGAAAAATGAGGTGCCCGGAGACAATCAAACACAGCTTTCTGACGAGGGGATAGACTAAACTTCTCTCCCAAACACTGGACAGTTCTACTAAATAGGGCACTCGCCAAAGCATTCTGGGCTTTAGGGGGGGGGGGGCGGTGTCCTTATTAGAGAAACCACCAAGATCAAAATCCGGAAGGGACATGTGCATGCAATCCAACGCGCACACATAATCAGAATCTAACCCAACAATACCACAGTCTCGAAGAATGTGGTCCTATAAACTCCAAGATTGCGCCCTCGAGGCCACAAAAGCAGACGTGGATACATACTCAGCCGAACATAAACCCAAACCCCCAAAACGGGTCGGAAGGGATGCAAGCCTCCATTGAAGATCCCCAAAAAACGGACCCCCACAAACCACGATATCCTCGATAGCACTCCGAAGGCCTTTGTCAAAAACCGAAACAGCCTCCCCAACAAATGTGGGTTGGCACGTTCTGAGGCCAAACAACAACTTAGCAACACCCATGCAAGAGCGCAGCAAGAGAAGCTCGCATTGAGGGTCCTGCAGATGTGGAAGATAGCTCATCAGATCAACTGCACAAGATGCCCTTTTCGCGGCCAACCTACTGATGAAACCCGCATCGCGACTAACAGCGCCCCCGAGGAGTTTGACACCGGACACCGGCCTCCCAATCCCACTAGGAAACAAAACCCTTTTGCTTCTTAACTCCATTGCACGATGGCCAACAAACTTCTGTTTTCTTAACGTTAAGTTGAAGCCCCAAACATGGCCCCAAAGACCTGATGATTTCTAAAGCTTTAGCCACCTCTTTAGCATCACCTATAATTGTACCATCATCCAAGTACCAAGCATGGAAAAGTAGCTTGCATCTATCTCGTATCTGATGAATGAGGGGATGCAAAACTAAGGCAAAGAGAAGAGGCCCCAAGGGGTCTCCCTGCTCAACCCCAATGGTGGACCAAATATGATCGTTTCCGACATATAATCTAGCCGGCTGTCCATATAGAAAATCCACCCATAAGGAAATGGAGGGGCATCGGGTTCGAACTTCTGACAAAAGGGCGGTTCTATCCACTAAGTTGAAAGCATTAGAGAAATCAACAGTAATCATGGCTAACGACCCATCCGAGTGGAACACATTTAAAAACTTGTTCGCACTATGGAGCACAGCCTCCGCCCCGCTAGGAATACCCACCCCAAATTGAAAATCACCGAGATATTTAGCCATCTCTTTCCCGACCCCCCTCATAGCCGCCTTAGAAACTAACCTTCTCCAAATTGCGCCCACGGCAATAGGCCTAATCCCGTTGTCCGGTTTAAGTAAAGGCGTGAGGGGTGCAAAAGCAACAAACTCTGACAAGACCCTAGGGCACCTCCCCCCAAGCACAAGTTGACTACCTCAGAAATGGCCCTAAGCACCCCGCATGCGATCACCGACCCCTCCCCACAAAGAGCATCCAAAATGTGTTGAGCCCTCAACCCATCCCTCCCACAAGAGGTCCCTTTGGGGAAAGATTTAATGCACCCAAGGACATTATCAACATCCACAGTAAGGGGTGGCTCCGATAGTAAGGACTCAGGCATAGCCGGAGGAGGTAGGACATGATGTTTAGCCACCAATGCTTTCATAGTATCCTCACCAAACGGTGCAACCCCCGAAGAACATATAACTTTAACAGCCGCAGTGAAATGGCCATCTGCAACTTTCCGTAAACATTGTTTAGCGTTGGTGCTCACCCTAGAATTATCAGACCCATGGGGATGCTCATCAGGGCGCGAAACAACCTCTGATGGTTGGGCAAAAAGTGATAGGATGAGTTTAGCAAAACCATCCCCATTACCCCACGCTGCCAGGGCCCGTTGAATACTAAGACATTGTAAGGACTTCCTGTTCCCCGACCTACGCTCATAATTATATATGATTACAAGTTAATAATCATATATAATTATATAATAAATAATGTTATATATAGTTATATATATACATATGTGTGTGTATTGTTAGATATTATATTATATTATATATACATACAATTATTAACTTGGGTACGTCTTTTTTTCCAACAATAGCGTCCAGTATAAAGGAGTTATATTTGAAAAGGTAATTGACTAATCGCCAATAAAGGCAGCTTCTCTAAAATGAAAAAGAGGCGACAAAAGACGGTTATTCACGTTTTGTATATAATAATAAATTTGACAAAATGTCACAGTGAAACGGCGTGTAGACATGAATTTTCATCTCCCAGGAAAGTTAACCAAACAAGTATTGATAGGTCAAGTTTAATATCTTTTTATCATGTAATCGTTATACTCTTTGCAAAAAAGTGACGATCCTTCAATTTATATTTATCCTGTAACCGTCATGCTAGCCATCATATCTTGGACCATCGCACCGGTTCATGCGGCATATTGATCTAATCGCCAACATAAAAAATAAGGGATATGTCGGTTCGCATAAAAAACCACGTCGATTCATTTTGAAAAGGTATGCACTCTTGATAATTATTTGGAATAGAAAAATAACCTTAGACGTCTATTTTTTAACATGATTCATTAAAAATAAATATATTACTGAACGACTGGGGCGGTTGCGAAAGTGACGGACAAAAACATTAGTGTGCGTTTTATTTAAATTTTCAATATTAACTCTACGGTCTAATAAATTACAGCTTACACCCCTATGGTTTGTTCATAATTATATTAAACTCTAAAGTTTGTTCATAATTATATTAAACTCTAAAGTTAAAAAAACAATATAACCAATTAACTAATACAAATATTAGTATCATTAGAATTATTTAATTATTTATTTATTGAAGAAGCATACATTATCGTTAAATAATATTTATTAAATAGAACGTTTGGTATATAACGATAAACGACTAATTGACTTTTATAAAGTATTATATCCGACATATTATTTCATTTTTTTTGTAATCAACATACTAAAGACTTTCATTATCAATATCCTGCTGCAACGCACGAGGTAGTGTTAACTCGTATAAATATATAAAACAAAACAAACAAGAACCGGCCAATCTAGAAACCGGTTATTAAAAAATTTCATGCGTTGTCATATATAGATTAACAAAGTATAAATTTTAATCCCTAATTTCAAAATGTAATTCTGAAACTATTGGGCATTTGGGCCATCTTTCATCGTATTATCGGCCCATGAACGAATCATAGAAATTTCAAATGATGTTTTTGTGAAAATCTAGACTTGCTTCCAAAATGACACCAGAGACAAGACAACACATAGGGCTGTTCATGGTTCGAGCCGAGCTAGGTCAAGCTCGGGCTCGGCTCGATTATAAACCGAGCTGGTTCTGTTTGGCTCGGATTCGAAACCAAGCTGAAAATCAAAGCTCGGGCTCGACTTGGTTTTAAACAGAGCTGTCTCGGCTCGGCTTGGTTTGGCTTGATTTCAAAAACAAAAATTAGTATATAGCTCTAAAAATTAAGTAGTCTAAAATATTATTTAATACTTCAAAAGAACATATCCAAAATAAGTTCAATGTAATACATCATAAGCCAAAATCAAGTTAAACAACACAAAATAAGTTTTAAACTTCGACGAAATATATTATTAGTTCATTAGCAACTAACATTCCAATAAGTCAGATATATCAAATCAAACCTAAATACATGTAAATAATAATTAATTTTTTTGTAATATATTATAATATATAGAAAAAGAAAATATATTATAAGTAAAATGATCCGAGCTAAGCTAAGCCGAGCTAACAAGCGAGCCAAACCGAGCTAATTCGGCTCGTTACGAGCCAAGCCGAGCTAGACTCACTTTCTAACCGAGCCGAGCCGGCTTGGCTCACTTTCAAACCAAGCTATATTGAGCGAGCCTTTTCCGAGCTAAATTCGAGCGAGCTTCCAGAACGCAATATTGTGAGCGTAAAATGATAGGGAACTCTCATCCAAAGGGATAAACTACATCAAATTATTTATAAAACAAACTATTATTGTGTTTTATAAGTGTATCAGAAAACGATTGGTATGGGGCGTGGGATGGGGCTTGGAAGGGGGTTTAACGCCGGCTACACTACCCCGGCTCGGCGTTGGACTTGGCGTTGCTCGCTTGGTGTGACTATTCTGTCTGTCGTGGGGCGGAGGGGCTGGGTGACGTAGCGGACTCTCGATGGCTAAAAAAATTGGACCATTGGCGTGGCCAGGCCAAACGGTCATTTTTTAAATTTTTGAACGGTTGGGGTAGCCGCTATGCCAAACCAAGTTTTTTTTAAAAGAAAAGTTTTATATTTTATACATATAAATACCAACCCCAAATCATATTCTCCCAATCTTCTTCACCCACACCAAAAAAACCCGTAGGTAAACTTGGTGCATTGGACCGAAGAGGAAGAAATCGCACTTGTTACATCGATTGTCGATGCCCAACGTACTCTACAACGCGGTCAAACCGCGTATTGGAGTCGGGCGTTTCAACAATACCAACGGCTCGTCGACAACACGCGTCACAACTTAAATGTGTGTCAACACAAATGGTGTGAGCTCAAACCGAAGTTGGATCGCTTTAAAACTTGCTTCGTCCGTGTCCCTGCGGGTGACTTGACCAACGACGATTGACTCGAAATCGCGAAGATCGAGTACAAGCACGATGCGAATACGGATTTTAAGTGGGTTGCCTACTTTAATATTTATCGTACTCTGTAGTTTTTTTAGGATTTAATAAGTAGTTTTTTTTATTTTTTAGGATTTAATAAGTAGTTTTTTTAAGGATTTAATAAGTAGTTTTTTTTATTTTTTAGGATTTAATAAGTAGTTTTTATAGGATTTAATAAGTAGGTTTTTTATTGTAGGTTGTTTTTTATGTAATTTTTTTAAAAAAATTAATGTAATATACTTTTAATATTAATTGTGTTTTTTATATAAATTGTCAACTTAAAAAAAAAAAAGAATGCCACATAGCACCCCAACGCCGGCCGTGCCACGCACCCTCACATCTCACTCTTTTGGATTTGGACTACTTTGTCACGTGTCAAGCAATGCCCCTAAACAAAGTTCTTCCACATCCCGCAGTCTAAAGGTAACCGTCCAAACTTGGAGATGTCATTCCATAGCAGGTTTCAGTGATATATGCATGTAGCGGAGACAAGGAGTACCTTCGGAGGCTACACTCTCAAACATTGGTGTTGGAGGGGCCGTCATAAAAGGTCCAGGGTTAACAAATTATTGGCTTGATTATGTTGACGTGTTCTAACTCAAGACCAATGGTGGACACAAAAAATTATTTTATGGGGGTGTGATCGGAGAGTTTTACCATATTTTTAAGGGGTGCAATAACGGCTTTTGCGTAAATAATACACCAACTTTAAAGGATGCGATCAAGACTTTTATCTAAATAATACACTAATTTTTATTTCAAGATGGTCGCCCGCCACCCCACGGACCATAGTAGGTCCGCCCTTGATCAAGACAAAGAAGGATTGTAGTAATAGTAGGAGGGTTCACGTGACATCTTACATTGCGGAGTTAATAGCAACGTGGAACACTTTAGGTTATGAAAACAAAATCTGGTGTGAGTTTGTGGATAGATTCATATATAAATGACGATTAGGTCTAAGTCTTTGTGGTATCGGGCAACGAGTTTCATATTTTGGTCTCGTTCTTGGAGGGTTGGTGTGGGGTTTCGAGTGGTTGATATTCTTGCATCTTAAATAGGTGTCTTTGTGTGAGTAGTTATTTGGTTATTTCTTTGTAAAATTTGTTTAGTTGGGTATGCATTTGTTTCATGTTTGTAGTTTGGTTTAGTTTGTTTTGTGTTTAGTTTGTTTCGGTGTTGTGTCCTACCTGGTTTCTTGCTAGTCGAGTTTTTGTTTTAAATAATATCTTGTTTTAAATTATATATATAACAATCACATGATCCAAGTCAATTTGGATGAGCAAATGGTACCTCTACCGAACCATACCAAACCATTTTAGCTACCAATTTGATACTAACTTTTTGCTATTTTCCAGATTGGTATTTTCGATTTGGTACGGTACTGGTATTTTGGTTGATATACCTTTGAAAACCGTACCAAACCGAGCATTTTCAGTACCGGTACCGATACCCTTTTTATGATTTTTAGGATCGAGGCTTTCAACAACGATACGATACCAAGCTTATCCCTATACATGATCTATGAGCCAGGTTTTATTCAACTTACTACAATGTTTGAATAAGATAAGATTAAATAGTTTTTAGTAACGTTTTTTTCTTATTTAATTATCTTTCTAAAAAACATTTGTACTGCGATCTATGTTTTGGTTCAATGTACAACTTCACCGATGCTCAAAGGTATATATTTTTTTATAATAACGGAGAGCACAAATGAAGTAGATTTTTTTATGTTCATGACTCATGACTACAGGTAGGGTTGTAAACAAACCAAATAACATGAACAAGGTCATGTTCATGTTCGTTCGTTAAGAAAATTAACATGTTCGCGAACGCATACCGAACATAAGTTTATGTTCGTGTTCTTATGTTAAGGAATTTCAGTTGTTCACGAACAGTTCGTGAACACTGGTTTCATACACAAACGAACGCAAGCAAATAAAAACGAACACAAATGAACATTTAACTTGAATATAAAAAAATAAAAACATTGTTGTCCTTAAACATTTGATATATGTAGTTAAATACAATCATCAAATGATAAATCCAAACACAAGAAGTCTACGACACCACCAAACGATAAATCATGTTTAACTAATTTAGACAAAATTATCCCCAAAAATGTCTTATAATGTCTTAGATAAATGATTTATTATTTCTTATTTTTTTGATATAATCAAACGAACACGAACGAACGTAACCAAACATATTACCGAACGTTCACGAACGCAGTCGAACGAACGAGACCTGTGTTCGTGTTCGTTCGCTAAGCTAATTGAACGGAATTTTTTGTTCGTGTTCGTTCATTAAGCTAATCGAACGAACATAAACGAACTTCCCGCCGAACGGTTCACAAACTGTTCGCTGAACGTTCGGTTCGTTTACAGCCCTAAGTATAGGCTTGTCATCTAGAGAAAACTGTATTGGCTTGTCATATAAATATATAATGGTTTTCTTATAAATTACAAAATTATATATAGAGTAAATTATTTTTTAAGTCTCTATGTTTTAGTGATTTTAACCATTTGAGTCTAAAATAAAAAAGTTTAATGTCCTGAGTCCATAACCGCTCATTTTATAACGTTTTGAGTCTAATTTTGTTCATTTTATAACGTCTTGAGTCTAATTACTCAAAAGGTTAAAAAAAATTGGACTCAAAAGGTTATAAGAAAAGCGTTTAGGGACTCAGGGAGTTAAATATTTTGATTTTGGACTCAAATGGTTAAAACCACTAAAACATAAGGACTCAAAAAATTATTTACTCTTTTATTAAACCACCAAACTGGCTTCTAGCAAGTACTAGAGAGCTAATGGACTGTTTGTTTACCTCTTAATGAGATTCTTAATGGTTCAGACCTCTTACTGGTTCAAGACTTAATGGTTCGGACTGTTTGTTTCATGAGCAAAAGTATGAATGATTCATACATTTGCCTCTGAATGGTTAAGCATTATACTAAGTCTGAATGGTTAATACCTTTAATTTGAATTCGTCAGTCATTTGCCTTTGAATGGTTAAGCATTATACTAGCTCTTAGTAGTTCAAACCTCTTACTGATTCAACACTTAATGATTCAGACCTCTTACTGGTTCAGCATTTAACCATTCATAAGTTATCAAACAGGCATTACAGATCAAATATTAAACCACCAAACTGGCTTCCACCTAGGTACTAGAGAGCTAATTACAGATCAAAAACAGAAAATCAGCTACAAGTGTATTACGCCAAGAATAGCTTGTCATATAGTAATTGAGTTAAAGGTGAATTCAAATAAAATAATTCACAAAGTTAAGTCTTTATGTGAAGGTAAGTATGAAATTCATCATGTAACAAAAGAGATTGAATCTTTATGTTTAATCCTCAAAAGGGTGAAATGAAATGTATCTGGTGGTTGGCGGGGTGGTGGTGTGGTGGTGGGGTGACAGGTGATGGGTGGTGAATGGTGACGGGTGGTGGTTAACATGGTGACGGGTGGTGGTGATGCTTGGCAGTGTTTGTCATGGATGATGGTGTAGTGGGTGGTGGTGGTTGTTGGTGAGTAAAGTTTTAGGGTTAAGGGAAGCTTGTTAAGACAAGTGTAAATCTCTCTTTTAACCATTCTACATCATCTTTATCACCTAATCATTAAGATGTCAACTGAATTATTAAAAGTTATTATTTTTATGAACAAACGCCCTTTATCTCTTACTAATATAGAATTAACCTTTTAATAGAATCATTAAGAGGTTACCAAACAACCCTTAGGTTAGGAAAAAAAAACCTCAAAAATAATGTTTTAAGGTTAAAAAAATTTTTAAAACGATATTTTTAGGGGCGAGTGTTATAAGTTTTAATTCTACTTTTTGAGGATGTATGATAAGAGAGGTGAGAGCATTCACATTGAAATTTGTAAACCATCCCTTATCCATATTTATTTATGGTAAAGCTAGAAAACCACTAAAAATACCCACAACAAGTCAATGATCTCTAGATCAAGTGGTTGAAGATTTGCATTTCTCTTGAGAGATGCAAGTTCAACTTTCATTGGTGCAGAGTAGGCATTGGGGGGAATGATAGGAGACTCAGAGAAACTTGTGTTAGATCCTTAAGCCAAACGGGTTTTACCGGTAATTTCATCGTCATACCTATGGGCGGGTGGGTTACCGGGTTTTCCCTAGGATTGGCGGTGGACCCGGGTTACTCTCGGAGTACTCCGTTTGATCCAGTGAGGTGCCCGAGAATGCTCGGAATTGATTTTGTTAGGCCTTTAAAAAAAAAATAATAACCCCACAACAAATTCCTTTTAAACTTTCCATATAAGGAACACTGTATATACCATATATCAACTATCTCTTTCCCCCGCTCCTTCTTCCCACCCATTTCTCCCCCTTCTTTCACCTGCAACTTCTTCTACATACCATTCAACGTTTCCACCGTCATCGCTTCTCATTTCATCTCCGGAGCCTTAGTTCCGTCCATCTAGCTGATTGGCCCAGATAAGGTTCGTGGATTACTATTGTTTTCCATTAGTTGGGATTAAATTGAATGTTTCTGTTCTCCTTTTTTAAACTCAGTAGAGTAGGGGTTTAATCTTTTCTCTTTGCGAACAAGGAGAAATGTGTTAGGGTTTGGCCAAAGTTGGGGCTTTTTTGAGTGGTTATGAACAAGGATCCATGAATTGGGGGGGACAATTAAGGAGTTTTGTAGGAAAGAGGTTGTATTGATTTCATTATGTTTTACATCATAATACAAGTATTCCCAACTGCTCTGTTTGCCATCACTTTTCTAATGTTAAGAAGCAAGAAATGTTTAAAATTAATCTTTCATAGATAATGTAATGTAATTTTGCACTAAAGAAATTGTATTGTACTCTTAACAAATATGAATTTTAATGCTTCTTCACCATTAATTATGAAACTGATATTGAAGCACTAATTGCAATGAACGCTTTTTGAGTTAATAAGAAGTCAATAATCATAACTTTGGTTGTAGTCATTGTGGTACAAGGAATTGAATTTCTTAGGGGTGTAAACAAGCCCAAAGGCTCGAGAGCTACTAGTTATCGGCTCGGTTAAAAACTCGAACGGGCCGAGCTTCAACGAGCCCGATCCCGAGCTCGAGCCTGACATACAAAGCTCGTTTAGGCTCGCTAGCCGAGCTCAAGCGGAGCTTTGTATAATATAATAATAATAATGATGATAACATTAGCGAGCCGAGCTTCATAAAAACATAATGAGCCGGCTCGTTTACATTCCTGTAGTTATCTATATAGTAATTACATACTATATATATTTGGAGGCCTGAATTTTAAATGGCATCAACAAAATAAATTCAGTTAAATTGTAAGTGGCTGTAGATGTTAGATACAAATGATATTGTGATGTAGTTATGAATGTGCAAATATTGATAATAGTTTTAAGTATGTTTGGTGATGCTTATATGGTTTTGCATATGTACTCTGTAGTAAGTTTGCTGGTTCTGTTCCAAGTGAATGTATGAAAACATGTATGTTTTTTACAAATGGGTTTATAGAATGATCATTTCTTTTATATGCAATAAGCAACTGTGTTGAACATATCAACAATTTCTACTAGTAATTAATGCCTATTTAATCTAAACTGATCACTTCATATTGGCTAATGCAACCCATAGCTTTGAATTACATTTTTATAGGTACTGATCTCTCACTTACGACATCACATGCCTCGTACATTCTTTCGCAAATTGTTGACATACTCATCCTCCGAAGATGATAGCGATGTTGAACTTAATGAGGTTGCCGATGTGCAGTCATCAAGTCAACAAGGCAACCGCAAACGCCGTAAGTTTATTCGACGTGATCATATTCTAGGACACGAGCGTCTATATCGGGATTATTTTGCAGAAAATCCAGTATATCCCTCAAATCTATTCCGAAGGAGATTTCGGATGAGTCGTCCTCTATTTCTCCGTATTCTAAATGAGGTAGTATCTAACGAACCATACTTCGTCCAAAAAAGAGATGGTGCTGGAAGACTTGGTTTATCTTCTATGCAAAAATAACTGCAGCGCTTAGAATGATGGCGTATGGGGTACCGGAGATTTTATGGATGAATATATACGTATCGGCGAAAGCACCGTAATGGAGAGCCTCAAAAAATTCTGTGAGCAATAGTAAGTATTTTTTCAACTGAATATCTACGCTCACCAAACACCAACGATATTACGCGGTTGCTTGTTGTTGCTGATCAACGAGGATTCCCAGGAATGCTTGGAAGCATTGACTGCATGCATTGGAAGTGGAAGAATTGCCCCTCGGCCTGGAAAGGTATGTACTCAGGCCATATTCGTGAACCCACTATTATTCTGGAGGCGGTTGCTTCATATGATCTCTGGATATGGCATGCTTTTTTTGGTATGCCCGGTTCCCATAACGACATTAATGTACTAGAGAGGTCTTTTATTTTCACGGAACTTGCGCAAGGACGTGCTCCTCCTGTTAATTACACAGTCAACGGCCACGACTATACTATGGGGTATTACCTTGCAGATGGTATTTATCCTAAGTGGCAAACGTTTGTGAAGACGATTCCATTACCAAAAGGAAATAAAAGTAAAAATTTTGCAAAAGCACAAGACTCTGTACGGAAAGATGTCAGCGAGCATTTGGTGTACTTCAACAACGATTTGCCATCATTCGAGGACCTTCCAGAATGTTTAAAGTGAAGGTACTAACAAATATAATGAAAGCATGTATTATTCTACATGATATGATAATTGAAGATGAGCGTGATGATGGTGACACTTTTAACTTCGAGTATGATCAACTTGATAATGATCTCCCCGAACTGTCGCGCAATAACTCAACTGAGCTTATGGACTTCATCCAACGTCATCTTCATATTAGAGATAGCTCGGCACATCATCAGCATCAAGAAGATTTAATTGAACACCAATGGCTACTTTATTCTGAGCAATAAGTTTGTAGTTGTCTTTAAGAAGATTTGGGTTTTTGTTTGTAGTTGTGTTTATGAATATTTTGGTCATATATGTATTTGTGTATGTGTTACCTTTTGAACATTTTGAAAGAAAACCATAATATATCTCTAGATATGTTAGAACATTCACATCCCTTCCACCAAAATATGTGAGTGGGGTTTTTATAATATAAAGAGTATAAAAAGTGGTTGTGAGTGGAGGAGAGAGAAAATGTTACTGTTCATCTGTATATTTGGGGGGACACTGTTCACCCCCTATACTTTTTTAATATATATTGAGAGTGGTTATGAGTGAAGGAGAGATAAAATGTAATGATAAAGGTATAAAAATATTATTTAATTGAAAAGGAGAGAGAAAAAGTATTTGTTTTTAGTGAAAATATATTGATATAGAAGTTGGGTTTTTAGTTAAATGTATGTATATTTTTAGGGGGTTGGATGTGAATGCTCTTAAAGTTATCATACTTTCAATCAAATTTACTTAATCTGAACCCAAAAACAATAATCAATACTCAAACTTCTATAAAAAATTATTAGATACCATTGTTAAGATAAAAATATAATAAGACAAAATATTTTGTAGTTAAAATAGTAAATGGAGGAGAGAGAAAGAACTAATAAAAAAAAATATAAGGATAAGTATAAGGAAATGGACGTAGGAGGTTTATAAAAATAGTTAAAAAAAATTATGGAATGATGGTTTTTAGTTAAATTATAGGATATGGATAAAAAATCAATGTGAATGCTTTAGTATATTTAGCCCAACCCTTAAAGATTTATATTTGTCAACCCTTAAAAGGATTTATATTTGTCATTGTGATTTATTGGTGTCATGTCTTTTTGTGATTTCTTTATATATATGTCATCTGATGAACATGTAATATGAACTTATGAAGCAAGATTGATTGTGAGTTATTTTTATCAACTGAAACATACTTGGACCATTTTTGTTGCCTTGCAAAATAACAGCCCTAAAACTACCAAACCCACTACTACTACCACCAACATGTAACAATTTATTTGAAGACTAGTAATAATGACCCACTACTACTAACTTCCTCTACTATGTGCACATATCTGAAAAATTCAACACACACATTCCTCATTTTGTTTTTGAATAAAGAAAGTAAAGGTGAAACAGGGGAAATGAAACACTATTGCTTTAATATGTTTTCATTATACCTTTTAGTATAAATCGGTTTATCAATATTTAGCTACATGATAGTACAAATCAATGTGTATGATGAGTGTTTTTTAACTTCCTATGTACCCGAAAACCTATAGAACATGTTTCTTTTGGGAACGTTTGATTTCATCCAATAACTAACTAGAAAGACGCTAGGAGGACAAGCAACAACCAAGTCTGAAAAACTAGAATTAACCAATCTTTTCATACAAAGATTTAGCAGGAGAATGATTCTTGATCCATAAAAACCCTGTGGACTTAATGTCTTCAGAAATCTCTGAGACGACCATCAAATTGTTGGAGAAAATAAGATCATTTCGAGCCTTCCATATAATCTAACAACCTATAGAGCAATTATACAATTTTTTTTTTCATTTCACCTGACCAAAAGGAAAGGATTTTGTGAAAATAAGAAGACCACTAT
The DNA here is from genome assembly GCA_947069175.1 of Scalesia atractyloides. Lineage (NCBI taxonomy): Eukaryota > Viridiplantae > Streptophyta > Magnoliopsida > Asterales > Asteraceae > Scalesia > Scalesia atractyloides. Next base: position 83,504,176 of record CAMTDV010000004.1, read on the forward strand.
TGAAAAAGCAGAGACTTGTCATTTGAGGCACTCCACACCAATTAGTAATAGACAACCAATTAAAGTTGCATTGGAAGATGTAAACGACAACCTTTATATGTAAGATTTATACTTTTTTATTTATTAACAGTGACAACCATATATCAATACTTGAAAAATGAGACTATTCAAGAATACAAACTTCATAGTATTGTAACAATTAAAATTATTATTAGACTAAATTACACAGTTTGTCCTTTAACTTTAAATCAACTTGTATCGTGTGTCCTTTATTTTTAGAAATTACACCGGGTGTCCTTTATTTGAAACTTTTGCACACGGTGTGTTCTTTATTTGAAACTTTTGCACACCACATGATTGGTTTTAACCATGAAAATGGATGGAGGTTAGTATAAAGGACTTGTGGTGTGCAAAAGTTTCAAATAAGGACACACTGGTGTGCAAAAGTTTTAAATAAAGGACACTCGGTGTAATTTTTAAAGATAAAGGACATACGATGCAAGTTAGTGTAAAGTTAAAGGACAAACCATGTAATTTACTCTTATTATTATTAAGCCAATTTTATGTTATTTTCAAATAAAAATAATTTAGTATTTTCTCAAATTTTCGAAAATAATTAGTATTTTCCCAACATATATAATTCTTGTTGATAACATTGTAATCTTTCAACTAACTAAAATTTGATTTGTATAATTTGTCGGTTTATTTGTTAATTGTTTTCTGAATGACAAAGTTCTTTTAATCTCTATGGTACTTGAACACAGGATCATCCTCTCTCAAACCCAAGTGTTTGAATGTTTTGTTTTTGTCAATAAATCACCATCCAATTGGTTGTTAATTGTTTTCTTAGAATGTCAAAAATAATATATATATATATTAATGATAATGAAACTAATAATTATGTTTTCAAGTTTAACCCAAATTATAAGTTAACCATAAAGAAAAAGATTTATGAACAATAACCAAGTTCATAATTATTCAACCTAAAATTTAAATATATATTTAATTCATCACATTTATTTCAAAAGTGACGAGTAATTTGGTGAACATGGTTGTGGTTGTACTGTTTTACAATATTGAAGAAAAACATAACATAAGCTTTGATCTCTTAAAAACACCTATAGATAATTATAAAATTTAAGAGATATATATTAATAACATCTAATCATTATAAGCTCAAAATAGATAGATAATTATAAAACATAATTATATACAATACTAAATCTTTAAAAACAATATTTATCTGAGCGTCCAAATAAGAACCAAAAAACATATTAAGAACCACAACAATAAATGACAGCAATATTAGATTTAAACAACCTAAACTTTGAGCTTATTTTTCTCTGACACTTTGACACTTTTAAATTAACTGAACCTTAACTCAATTAGCTGATGTAAGATGCTACATCATTAAAAATGCCATGTCTGCAGCCATATTACTTGCTACATTAGCCGCCACATCATAAAAACTTCCACATCATGCTACATCAGCCGCCATATCATCAAAATTGTCATGTCAGCTGGCATGTCACCAAACAAAGTGTCACAATAGCAATAAAACACGACAGTATTGGATTTAACTAACCTCAACTTTCAGCTTATTTTTCTTTCACTCTCAAATTAACTGAAGCCTGACTCAGTTAGCGAAGATGTTACATCATCAAAAATGCCATGTGTGCAGCCACATCATCTCCCATATCAGCTACTACATCAGCCGTCCCGTCATAAAAACTGCCACGCCATGCCACATCAATCGCCACATCATCAAAAATACCATGTCAGCTGGCATGACACCAAACAAAGTATAACATTAGCAGTAAACTAACTGCGTTAGGATTCAGTTAGTTTAGGAGAGACAAAGTAAAATAAATTGAAGTTGGAAGTAGTGTGACAAAAATCAAAAGTTAGAAGTGATATCGGTTATTTGATGAAAATTAAGGTTATTTAAATCTAATATCAGTAACGTATACATCGTGCTTTAAGTATGATACATATGACGGTCTATTCGCCTTCCCCATAACTCACACGCGACCGCGAAGAAAACGTACAATCAAAGATACATAATATACAACCATGAGTCACACCCATAAAAAGTTACAAAAAAGCATCCGTTACGTTACATACACACCCACGCTATTTAACTCCCCCACTCCTCTCATACCCTAAACCCCACACCTCCACAATTTCTCTCTACTAAAATCCGATAATGCCACCGACGCCGGAGCAACCGCATCTCAATGGCGCCTATTACGGCCCTCCGATCCCCCCCAAACACAAATCCTCCCACCGTCCCGGCCGCCGTCGCGGCGGCGGTGGCGCCTCCTGCAACCCGTTAACCTGCTGTTTCAGTTGCATCTGCAGTTGCATCTTCAACTGCATCTTCCAAATCCTAATCACACTCGCAATCATCCTCGCAATCATCACTCTAATCCTCTGGTTCATCTTCCGCCCTAACGTCCCCAAATTTCACGTAGATGACGTCACCCTCACGCAATTCAACCTCTCCGATTCAAACAACACTCTCCACTACAACCTCGCCGTTAACATGACATTCCGTAACCCTAACCGCCGGTTAGGGATCTATTACGATAAGGTTGAAGCTAACGGTTTGTATCACGGCGTTAGGTTTTCAACGGCTGATGTGGTAGGGTTTTACTTAGGGCATAAGAAGGAGAATAATGTGAGTGCGGTTTTTAAAGGTGAACAGGTTGTGAATGGTGTGAAATCGAAGTATGAATCTGAGAATGGTGATGGTGTTTTCAAAATTGATTTGAAATTGAGGTTGAAGATTAGGTTTAAAGTGTGGTGGATGAAAACGCCCAAATTTAAGCCGAAATTTGACTGTGATTTGAAGGTTCCGTTGAGTGTTAAAGGTAGGGTTTCTGATCTGAAGTTTGAGAGGACGAAGTGTGATTTTGATTGGTAGAGATGATGAAGATGAAGATGATGATTTTTTTAATTGTTTTTTTTATTAGTATTTTTTTTTTAATTTTAGTTGTTTTTGAAATTTTGATATTGGATATGAGTATATGATATAATCATGATGCTAATGATTTTATTGAATTTAATTTTAAGTTTGTTTGATTATATAGAAGATTTATGAATTTAAAATTTGAATAGTTTTGTTGTTTTTTGAACGTTAAGATAGGACAAGTGGGGCCTGGGATTATATGATGGGATACTCAGCGGCATCTCAACGCTTCTTTTATATTTTTCAGTTGAGTTCTTTACTTCTTTTCCGGTTGTGGTGGTGGAACTTCTTTTTAGATATTTTTAAATTCCCTATACTATATTAGGTATAGGGACGCTCTAATAATAATAGAATTCAATCACTCATAATATTCGATTAAGTCGTGTCACATTGTCGAGCTTTATTTCATCACTACTGATGGATTTTAGTAAAAATGTTCATCACTAGTGATGGTTTTTTTAAATATAAATTAACAAAACAATAAAATTATAGATTTCATTTAGTTAAATCCTAAATTACAAACTAAAAAGGTTGGTTTTGATATTGTTGGATTTGAAATTGTTGAAGTAGAAATGGTGGAATGAAAGGTTGGTTTTGATACTGTTGGGTTTGAAATGATGGAAATTGTTGGGTTTGAAATGGTTGGTTGGGAAATGGTTGGGTTGAAATTGTGGGATTGTGTCGGGTTCGTCTTGCAACCGAAATCTCGCCGGCTTGCCAACATTAACTCGAACCTTTGGTCGAATATGTTTTTTCTTCGAACCCAAACCTCGTTTGCTTGAACCTTCCATTTTGTGTTGAATTGAATTTCTATTTGTATTTGAAAGATTGTATTTTTTGTGTTGGGATGATTGTATTTGGTATTTTAAAAAATTGTATTGTGTTTATATATATAATGCAAAATCATCCAAATCATCAAACGGTCATATACACAAGCGGTCGAAAGTTTTTTAAATACAACGCGTGATGACGAGCACGCATGATCTACTCCGCGCGTTTTCATAACCTCCGGCGGCGGTGTATCACGTGCTTCCACACATGATGGATCCTTCAAAACGTGGCATCCTGGGTGCCCTTTTATTTGCGAGATTCGCCTACCCGATGTGGCGAGAACTTGGTCAGTATCAACTTGGTTTGTTTAGATACTTGTCAAATAACGACATTCGATATAAAAACAAAGTCGTATACCCAAAAGATATATGCATGGGTTTTAGATGAATTGAAATCTATTAAAATGAATATCGGAACCATTTTTTATAATATCGGTCCATGGCTTTGTAGCCTAGTGGCATCTTGGTGGTGGGATAAAGCTTTGGGACCACTAGGTCCTGGGTTTGATTCCCTCAAGGGTTTTTCCCATATTTAGTGGGTTTCCTCCTGAATTGGTGAGACATTATTGCCTAGTGGAGATGAATATAATCGGGTGGTTCCGCTGGTGGCACGATGATATTCTACTGGTCCGTCAGTGATCCAAATTTGCCGTTCAAAATTTTGTTTTTTATAATATCAATACTGGTATCGATGTTATTCGATCAGTATCAGTTAAGGTATTTTTAACACAAATGCTTATTCAATCTTTAAATTAATGACGAAAAAAATGCACTAAAACACAAATATCTATGAATTACTAATCTCGCGCAAATACCAGGTATGGTATTTGTTAGTTCTCTAAACACCAAAGTTTAACATTTATGAAACTCTACTGTGGTTGCAAAAGTCATTTGACTTTTTTAATCGAATAGAAGAGTACTCGGAAATTACTTAGCTTAGACGGAGAGTATTCGATAACAGTAGTAAGCAAACCATTAATTAATGGGCGTGCATCCGCTCAAAGTGTAAATACGTTAGAAACATCCACGCATTACAACTTTAAAAAAGCTTATTGTTTTCTATAATATAACAGTACTATAATTATATTAATAAAGCTCAATTTATAGTATGACTTTTTTTATACTAAAGCTTATATGAATTTAAAACAATGATGCAACTATATTTTTATAAAAGCGAAGGGATTCACGAATTAACTTTTTCTCTTTCAACCTTTTGTATGCATTACAACTTTAAAAAAGCTTATTGTTTTCTATAATATAACAGTACTATAATTATATTAATAAAGCTCAATTTATAGTATGACTTTTTTTATACTAAAGCTTATATGAATTTAAAACAATGATGCAACTATATTTTTATAGAAGCGAAGGGATTCACGAATTAACTTTTTCTCTTTCAACCTTTTGTAAGTTTCAGTTAATTAAGAAATTGTTGCTGAATTAATCGTAACAATTAAATTTATTTGATAAAATAAAAATCTTTCTACGTTTTTTAAGGTTAAAAATATATGAACTTAAAAAGGGTGATTCTATTTAGAGTAAACTTCCGTTTTGTTCCCTGTGGTTTGGTGTTTTGTCCTAATCCTTTAAAAATAGCCAGTTTACTCGATCTATGAAGTCCTTCATGATTTCACTCCCCGCTTCTAACTCCATCCATATTGTATACTAACTGAAAAGTATTTTCGTAATTTCAAATATAAAATAAGGGCACTCTGGTAATTTGTATTTATATTATAAAGATTATTATATTACATATAATAAATATAACAAAACCCAGATCATCTCTCCTCTCTTTACTCCCTCTCTCTCTACACTTTTTGTCTCTCTCTCTACGTTTTGCCCACCACCATCAAACAACTCCACCACCAGACACCAACCACCTCCACCACCACAATCAGACACTACCCCTACCCACTAACCCTCACCACCACCGACATTACCACCCCCACCCACTAGCCCACGCCGCCAACCACCACCACCACCACCGAATTATAGGTTAAATCAGAGATGTGTAGGTGTTGACAGGTTAGTTTAAGACCCAAATCGGATTTAGTGTTTGTAATGTAGACGATTAACAAGAAACACGGTGGTGTAAGGCTAGCGACGAAGAGGAGATTCAGCAACCGAGAGGTAGGGTTCCGGTTACCCTTTTCAAACTCCGGTTGCCGGCGGTGAAAAATTAAGCGACGGAGAGGTGAAAAGGGGTGGGTTGGCCGGAGTGGGTGTGGGTGTGGCCGGAGAAGGTCGCCGGAAAACGGCCGTCAACTACCGGAATTTCTCCGGTGGCCGGAGTCACCAGATATGTTCGATATTCACAACTAGCCGGGGCAAATAGCACTGGATCTGATCGATAATTTCTTTTCCTGAATTTGTTCGAATGGCACCAGATTGTAGCAGGTGATCAACGATGGTGGGTTGTCGTCGGGTGATGTTCGGTGACGATGGTGTAGGTCGGATGAGGTGGGGGTTTGGTTCAGGTTGCTAGTGGTGAGGGTGGATGTTTAGTGGTGGTGGAGGGCAGGTATGGTGGTTAGAGGTGGTTGTTGAGTGGTGATAGATGGGTGTTTGTGGTTGTTTAGCAGTGGTAAATGGTTGTTTGCAGGAATTCATGTAAAGGTGATGAGGATGTGTTCTTGGTGAAAAATGTAATTGAAGTAGACCTGATGTATTTGCAGATTTAATAATAACAATGGGTTTTGTTAGAGAGAGAAAAGAAATGGTATAGAGAGAGAAGAAATAATGCAGATATGGTTTTTGTTACATATATTATTATATAATATATAATATAATCTTTATTTATAGTTTTATTAAAATATATTTAGTTTTATATTTGAAATTACTAAAATACCATTTCAGTTAGTATACAATATGGATGGAGTTAGAGGCGGGAAATGAAATCATAAAAGACTACGTAGATCAAGGAGTAAACTGGCTATTTTTAAAGGATTGAGGCAAAACCATTAAAGTGACTAAACCACAGGGAGCAAAACGGAAGTTTACTCTTCTATTTACACCTAACTTTTTCTATTTACACTAAGTGATGTGACATTAATAAACTTAAAATTGTATTTTTCTTTTATAACTTTCGATATATAATGTTTTATAAAAAACGAATATAGTTCTGCGATGTGCTTATTTTTATCTACGTTTGGATATAAATTTTATAAAAAACTGAATATAAAATTTTATAACGACTTATAAAACGTTATATTTTTTTCGTCTACGTTTTTTGTAAAATTTATATCAAAACATAGATAAAAATAAGCACATCGCAAAACCATATTCTTTTATACAAAACATTATATATCGGAAGTTATAAAGAAAAAACAATTTTAAGTTTATTAATGTCACATCACTTTGTGTATATAAAAAAAAATTAGATGTAAATAGTATGACCTATTTAAAAATTATATTAATTATATCTATAAAGTCACTATTCACTTCTATAATGAAATAGGTTCCCTTTTAGTAACCTAAATAAATGTTTGTGCTAGTGTTTTCAATACCAATCACAATTTTAAGTAGAAAATCATATAACCAATGTTATGCATTGTTAAGTAGATATGTAAACATGTTTACATGGGGTTCTTATAATACTATTGTTTTTTTTTTTTTTTTTCTTGAAATGAGTATTGGGTTGAACCTTAGTGCTTCAATCATTAGTTATCTTGGGCTCAAATGAGGCCCGACAGAGAGGTATCTTCTACGATTGTAAGTTGTAATAAGTTGTTTTTTCTTGTACCTAACAAAACACGTATGACGTATCACCTATTTTAGCTTTAATGAATGTTCTATAACCTACTATGCATCATTTATCTTATAGATTTTAGAAGTTATATATTATACCGTTTTCAATATTTTTGCCCCATTCCAAATGAGGGTTCTTCCCGTGCTCCTAAAATTTGTCGTTTAAAGCATTAAATGGCGTACTACATAGCCGTTGAACTCAAACTTGGCAATAGCTTTGAACATTCTATCCGTTTTGTAACCTAATAACCAATAAAAAAAGGAAAAAGAAATGTTGTTTACAAGTTCTCTTATAATTATTTAGCTAATTATTTATATAGTTTGATTTATTATACGTTCATCATAATAATACAATAATAACAATAAAACTTAAAACTATATAAAACAATATATAACCTATATGAAACTAGATTTAAGCATGCTGCGTTGCGACAGGGTTTCTTAGCTAACACGTTAATTTATCAACTAAATGTGTGAGTTACTATATAAGCATTAAATTATAACATTGATTGTTAACTTTAAATACTACAAAATTTATTACAATTACTATTATATCTAATAACATTAACTTTTATTAACTTTTTTTAGGCCAAGCATAACACGCATAAAGGGAATCTATTTCAATATGGATCTCACGAATCTTAGCTACGTGTTCGGTTAGTTTTCAAGTTTTTGAGTTATTTGAGGGCCCGAACTAAGACCTCTTGAAGTAAGCGGTTAAGATGTTTAAAAACATTAACTTCTTATTCATATATTTTACTCGCCTCAAATAAATATGTCTCTTGGGTGGATGAGGCGAACCACCGGCCAGGGCCTGTGTTTTCGAGAGATCATTAAAAAAATCCAATATATATATATGTTATATTTTAAAAAAAAATATACCCATACAAAACACCAAATATTAATAGGCCCATTTACAAATCTATCTTAATTTTATGAGTTAGCCCATTAAGTTTACCCAATATCAATTTGATTTAAAAAAAATAAATAAAACAATATCCTTTTGTTTGGGGGAAATTGACAAACACTTGGAGATTGAAATGACGCACACTCTCAAATCCTAGAAGACAAGCCAATGGTTAAGTTATCAATGAGTTTACTTTTGAACAGTGACTTGTATTCCCCATCCCAACCGAATGGCGATCTACCCAAGAACTATAATGTTTGGTTGCGAGAAGTCTGATCACGGAAAAATATGAACTCAGAAAAAAAAGTTCTGCATCCGTCATTGATGTGTTGGAAATTTTTTAAATGTGATGAATGGAAATTTAGTGAGTTTATTAATATTAAATTCTACATATAGTGACAAACTCTTGAGTAGAGTTATTTATGTCACTTGTTTAATTTTCTATTAAAATAATAAACTTTTCAGTGGTGGTATTGATGACAACGCTTGAGTAGAGTTTCTTTTATGAACAATTGATTAGAGATTTTATGGCAAATTAAGTATCTAATTATGTTAAACTTTTGACCACCCATGACTCTTGCATACTTAGTAGGCTATGTGCCTCTTTTGGTGTGGCTAGATACAAGAAAGAAATATGTATGCATGAAGAGTTCTTGGAGAAGAAGTACTTGATGACCCATATGTTGGGAACATATAGAGATAAGTTTCTCTAAACGATTCAACTTCATTTCTATTCTAAGTTTCCAAAATTTTTAACACTATAATTTTACCCGGTGTAACCTCGGGCGCGTGGCCTTCTCCGGCAGTACAGACTGCTTCGGCTATTGTACCTTGGAGACAGACGCGTCGTCTTTAGTAGAGGCGCGAAATCTGTTTTAAGGGAAGCGTGTTGAACATGTGCCTCAGCCACAACCGTCATCATTTGTTTGTTCTTTTTGTAGGAAATTATTATACAAGATGACGTGGTTCAAGACCTCGTTGAAGCCTATATGACGGACTGAAAAAACAACGAACCATACAAGAAGACGCGGTTAAAGCTCTTGTTGAAAACCATAGTTTGAATAAATTTAATTACATATGTTGTATGATACGTTATATTCGTTAGGAGTTGTACACGGTACATATTACTACAATTTCCCAAAATTATGTAAAGAGAGTATCTTTACATTTTTTATATTTATTTATATAATTTTTATTATAATTGTGACTCATTCCTACAAACTTAAAACAGATTTCGTGAGATTGTTGCTACAATATAAAAACTTATTTATAAGGATTTTGGGTTCACGAAAGGATTTATAATAAAAATATATATTTTTTAGATATTATGATCTTATAAATATTTTTTTGGGAAATATGTATGTAGTACAACTTGTTGTGTTTGTTTTGTTGTGGTATCTTTGAGATTGTGGATACAATCTTAAATCCTACACCGTGATACAAAAACGAATGACATATGGTTCAAACATTTGGTTTTGAAACGATTTTGGAATCGTAATTTTTTTTTCTAACTTTTATGTTAGATCAGGTTTATTAGTGTAAACCATACGTTTTGTGTAAACGTTAAATTTCTCTAACTTGTGTGTTAGACCAGAATTATGTGTGTAAACCATATGTTTTTTGTAAACGTTAAATTTCTCTAACTGGGTGTTAGACTGGAATTATGGGTGCAAACTATACGTTTTTGTAAACGTAAATTATCGTGAATGGAGTTTTTATGTCTTTAAATACGGTTTTATGTTACTTGATTAGAGCTTTATGTCTCTAATTAAGTCTCTATTTAAAGTAGACTCTTCATCCACCCATGGATTATGAACAAACAAGTCTTATAATGATTTTTGTAATCCTTTATTTTAAAGAGCGTGTTAGAATCGCTTGATGTAACCTGATACGTTTTATAACGATTTAATCGTTTATTTCTAGCGAGCTTGTTAGAACGTATTTATGGGTAAATTTTATAACAATTTTTGTAATTGTTTACTTTAACAAAAGTGTTAGAAACGGTTTAGAAAACCGTTTAATTTAAAAATGATTTTTGTAATCAATTGTCTTCTAACATGTGTATTAGAAACGTTCATGAAAGCGTTAGTTTGGAAGCAATTTAATTGTTTATTTTCTAACGTTTGTATTAGAAAAGCCTTATTTATTCGAACCATATATGTGTTTATAACAAGTCGAATTAACAATTTGTGGAAATGTTAATACTTATAACGTGCGCGTTAGAATTTCTTGCATTTTAACATTTTAATATGATTGTTAAAAATGGTTCATTACAAACGCTTTGAAATGTTTTATGTAAACATTTTATAAGTAATTTGTTGTAGCATTGTTTTAATGAATATAAACACTTTATATTATGCTTTGTATGGTTTGGAAATAAAAGTCATACATGAAAGTTGATGTTTGATTGGCTTCAAAATTCAAATCACCATAAAGTGATGTTGTAGTTATGTGGGATTTATAACCAACTTTGATTTATGATTTCTAAATCTAAATGGTCATGTTTTAAATATATAAAATGACTTAAATTTTCTAACATGTGTGTTAGAAATTGTGAATCACGAGTACAAGGTTAGAGATTGTTTATTTTATGAGCCATAATAAACAGAAATGTTTTATGTAAACATTTAATTGCCTATGTGCGCATTAAATGACGAGAAATTGTTTATTTTATAAACTTTATCCTTGTAAAACGTTTTATGTAAACATTCGATTCTATGATGTGCCTGTTATAACATTTTTTTTAAACATGCGTGTTAGAAAACATTTAGTACATGCATAGTAAGACTAAATAATATAAAACCATTTGATATTTTGGGTTTGATTTATGTTTTCATAAACCCTATTGATATTATTAATACAGTATATTGTAAAACTAATGGAAATGTTTTAGAGGTTTTTTTTCTAAAACAAAGTTTTGCATAGCATTAACAATCTCATGGATATTATTTGGTGGAAAACAACTTGGTGTTATTGTGAAAAAATTTAATTGTTCAAGTTTACTACTTAAATGTAGTCTTTGTAACAACTTGGTGTTGTTTTATGTAGACTTGTCCAAGTTTAAAGTTTAAAGATAAAGTGAGAAACTTGTACTTACAAGTGCATGGAGTCTTATTGAGGGAGTACCTCAAGACATGCCATGGGACGATATCGTTGAAAAGATTTCGATCAGATTATAAAGTGTTAAAGATAAAAGCACTTTGGTATTTGATGTCTACAGATCGTCTATGCTTCCGTTTAAATTTAAAAGTGTTTGGCACTTATGATTTAATTTCCAATGTATCTTATTGTTTTGTGTTCAATATCTTCGGATAACACATGCAATTTTTTTACAAAGAAATAATCATTAATGTTTGTGACGTATAAATTATTTTTGTGGAAAATAATTATAATGTCAATCTATAATTATTTAAAAGAATATGGTTTTAAATGATAGTACATGAAAATACTTGGACATAAACAACTTAAGAGTTGTTGCATTGACTAAAAGTCAAAGACGAGATGTCAAATGTGTAACCACATCACGAGTGAGTAGTGAGTGTATTGAGATGAGATACACAAACAAGATTAAAGTCGAAATACTTCGTTAGAAGTCATTGGGAAATTCACAAGTGTGAATTCTAACATATGAAAGTAAAAGTACTATATATGTTACTGTATACCTTTAATAAATCTTGTGAGATTTATACGTAGATGCGACTACCACTTGAATATGGAAATTTTACCTTTGTTTGGGAGAACATCCTAAATATACATATCTCCTAATGAATAACAATAGATGTGTGCAATAACTTATGACAAAATTATGATTGCCATGTTGTTGAGTGTGGATCTAGTTGACTCTATCTTCATATAATAGTGATTGTAGACGAGGAAATTTATCTTGTTGGCGATGAGTGTGTTCACAAAGTGACTTGGATTAAGACTTATGTTTATATCCTTATGAGTCAATGGTAAAGCATTGGAGATCAAAGGTAAACAAGTTATGTTCCTTAATTGAATGATAAATTTAGCTATGTGCTATATACAATAATTTGTGAGACCTTCCTAAATATTAATGTTTTAGGGTTATGAATAAGTTTCATTATTTTGTCTTAACAAAGGATGAATGTTGCAAAGTGATATCATGATATCCTTGGGGCTGTGAAGAATCAGAATGATGCATTTTCTGTTCACATGCTAAAGTATTGTAGTCTAAAGCATGCAAGACTAGTACTTGGTTAATTATGGGTCTTGTCGGAGACTAATTAACTCTAAACATTCAAATGTGTATGAACACAAAAAGAATTTGTGTATAGACAAAGTTGAGGGAGAATTTTTCATTCATTATAAGGAAAAGACATGTAACTTATGAAGAGTTTGTTCGAAAAGATAATAAGAACAATTCATTGTCTTGGCTTATTCTAGATGTTAAATAAGAATTATTCTAAGTTTGGTGACAAACTTATGACAATGGCATGTGTTGATTTGGTCAGCCGAAAGCTTATGTAAGCTAATTCAATATGAGTTGAGTTCACTAATACAATGAGGTTATCTTGTTCAATCATTTGTATAAATGTCGTCATAAGTGAAATTACGAAAGTGTTGATCAAATGACAAGAAATGTGGGGGGATGATCCATTTAAGAAACAACCCTTCTAAGGGCCATTTAAGAAACAACCCTCTAAGGGTGTGTATAAATGGTTTTTCTTTACCTCATATGGATGTTATCCAATAACGTTAAATGTGGGGGTGTCTTGCATTTGTATCGTAAAATTTTGGAAATAAGGATTTTGTAATCCAATCTAACATTGCAAACAGACGACTAAGTGAAGGACACAAAGGTCGTAGTGCATAATGGAGATTGTTTGCCTTAAATGATACGCGTGTCTTACAAAGACATATATTATAACCAGATTCAGATGGCCACTGAGGTTATAGTCTTAGAAGTTGACAAAAGGCAAAATTAACTTGCGGGTTAAGAACACATCATGACAACTAATCTCAAATACGTAAGTTATTTGTAGTGACTAGACAAAGACAAAGATAATGTTATGGATCCAACAACATGGGGTTTAGTAGAGATCAAGTTGTGGAATGAGCCTAAAGCCCATGGAAAAAAGGTGTGTGAAGGAAACCTAACTTAGTTGAATGGAGATCCCAAGATCTAAGTTCAATAGGACAACGAATTCATATGCCTAAGGGTGGTCACTGTGCGGCATAGCTATGCATGTTAGTATATATAGTTATATATACCCCCTAAACGATAAAAGGGTGTTAATACGTCCTAGTTCATTCCTATGAAATTCAGTGACAAACTGTGAGGCTAAGCATATTATGTGGTAAACGATTTTGCGTAATCATGGTAACCACGATGATTTTAATGATTTAAGGAGAATCACCTATGTTAGAGAGAAGTGGGGTCGCTTCGAATGGAATTGGGGGCACAATTCCTAGAGCTCTCGCAGAACCAAAGTGTTCCACGACCATTATTGGACACGACTATGAGGGGATGACCCGGCTAAGGAGAGTATTGTGTGAAGTGTATTGTCGTCTACACAAATGGGGGGTTGTTCAAGGACATAGCGTCTACAAATCGCTAGGAGGCTAAATATGCTTCACAACGGAAAGTTCAAAGGGAACACCTACTTATCCGGCAATACGCAACGGTCGAGGTTGTATTTTTTAAATGTGTTTTGATCAATCTCCATTCATGTGGGGGATTGTTGGAAATTTTTTAAATGTGATGAATGGAAATTTAGTGAGTTTATTAATATTAAATTCTATATATAGTGACAAACTCTTGAGTAGAGTTATTTATGTCACTGTTCAATTTTCTATTAAAATAATAAACTTTTCATGAGGTGGTATTGATGACAACGTTTGAGTAGAGTTTCTTTTATGACAATTGATTAGAGATTTTATGGCAAATTAAGTCTCTAATTATGTTAAACTTTTGACCACCCATGACTCTTGCATACTTATTAGGCTATGTGCCTCTTTTGGTGTGGCTAGATACAAGAAAGAAATATGTATGAATGAAGAGTTCTTGGAGAAGAAGTACTTGATGACCCATATGTTGGGAACATATAGAGATAAGTTTCTCTAAACGATTCAACTTCATTTCTATTCTAAGTTTCCAAAATTTTAACACTATAATTTTACCCGGTGTAACCTCGGGCGCGTGGCCTTCTCCAGCAGTACAGACTGCTTCGGCTGTTGTACCCTGGGAGACAGACGCGTCGTCTTTAGTAGAGGCGCGAAATCTGTTTTAAGGGAAGCGTGTTGAACACGTGCCTCAGCCACAACCGTCAACATTTGTTTGTTCTTTTTATAGGAAATTATTATACAAGATGACGTGGTTCAAGACCTCGTTGAAACCTATATGACGGACTGAAAAAACAACGAACTATACAAAAAGACGGGTTAAAGCTCTTGTTGAAGACCATAGTTTGAATAAATTTAATTACATATGTTGTATGATACGTTATATTCGTTAGGAGTTGTACACGGTACATATTTACTACAATTTCCCAAAATTATGTAAAGAGAGTATCTTTACTTTTTTATATTTATTATATAATTCTTATTATAATTGTGACTCATGTTATACATGATGTTATTGTTTTTCATCTTCATACACTATTCCTAAGTCAACAACACATGCTCTTATCTTATGTGGTTTAACATAAAAAAAACTATTCATGTTATTGGTTTTTCATCTCCATACTATATTTCTATATCAATAACACATGCTCTTAATCTTTTGTGATTTAATGTAACTTAGTTTTTTAAACAAAAAGAATTAGCAGTTGTTGTACTTGAAAGTAAACTTTCATGTCTCGTATAATCTTTTCAAATTTTATAGATAAAGCATTCATTTTCTAGAAGACCGTTGTAATTCCCTCTATTTAAATTTATATAAATCATAGGAAGATAAAAGCCATGTGTAATTAATGTTCTAACCGATTGAAAAGCTTGTATCAAGTATTAGACCACGTGTAGTGAGGGTTATGTAAATGGGGTTATACGACATGTAGCAAATATGTAAGATAAGGGTGTTTTGTAACTTAAGTGTGTAGTGGGAGTTATATAAATATGGGGTTATATATGTATGTATATAATGTATATATATGTTTGTGTGAGAGAAAGTCCCTCATAACACCGTTATATATATCACCCCTTCAATTATAACCCCCATAGCGCCCCGAGGGCGGTGTTGGGGGCGCTATGGGTTACATAACCCCCTTTATCACGCTCCAGTACACAAGGGCTTAGGGCATGTGTAGTGGTCACCCCCTAACCCCTTTACACCAACACAACACAAATAACCACCAAGATTTTTTTGTTAAAATATCAAAATGATTTAAAAAAAATAGTGTCTAAGTGAGCTTTATACCCGTGTGTGTATTTTAATATTTGTTATTGACTTATAGTAAGCAGTTTATTGCTCGAAATTTGGGGTCTCTTACTGTTAATCACGTCCGTCAAACTGATTATTCCTGGAGGAGTGTCAGAGGCTTTTCGTGGCTGCGTTTTTATGTTGACTTAGCTACCGGTGATAGGTCCCTTCATAGTGGAGCGTTATATAAGGGTGAAAATGGGTGTGGCGCGCCCCATAGCGCCGAGGATCGTCTTTTCACAGTAGGTAATCTTTGATAAAACATCATATTAAAACCCTAGATCGTGATTAGAGATCATAAAACAATTGACTGATAGTTAACTACTCATAAAAAAACAAAATTCATCTAAGATTAACCCTAATTGTGATTAGCAATCAAAAACCAAGTTAACTGATCTCAGGTTTTGATTCGTTATACTGTTGAATATTAACACGAAAACAATCAATTGATAGGTCACCGAAGATTACTCGCTGATGGCGAGCGTGAATTGACTCTTTAGATCACCAGGAGGCTAGAGTGAAGCGTTAATTAGTGTTTTCAGTTTGGATTTTGTGGAAGGAATGTCGATGTGTAATCAATTTTGATTTCGTTTGGGAGTAAAAACTTACAATCTATAACAACATTAACATATTAACATATCAATCTATAACAAAATTAATATTATATATGTTCATCAAAAGGTGTTAAAATTCAAGTTGAATGTGACAGTCAAAGTGTAATCACACATATAAAGGAACGTTTTAGGAAGATGAATGGGCTTTTAAAAACAAATTTGCGTACATATAATTACCAATCAAATCGATCAAGAGAATGAAAAAAAAAATCAGTTTTCAAGCATTAATTCCACTTTTTTCCCTACAATATCTTTATTTTAAACAACTTAACCTTACTCAAGTTCTTCAAACTTAGATGTGGATATAATCATGGTATAAATTTTCCTTTGAACTATATTTTTTTTTCTTTAATCTACTAACCTTTTTTATTTTTAAATCACTATATTATTAGCTGACTTCTTGTAAAATTCAATTGCATTTACTAAAAAGAAATGTAGAAGACATGTTATTCAAAGGGTGACCCACTTAGTGCATAGATTTTAGTGGTTTATCATTTTTGAACGAAAGCTGAGTGGAACAATTTGTCTTTTTATCTTTAACTTTATTTTGAATATAAAAGACATTTTTTAACTTTTAAATTGGGTTAATAATGAATGCAATTATTTTTTTTATTTTTTGCATTATTACTATCTGCTAAGCATCTTTCAAATTCTTCCATTGTTAGCCGTTCAAAAGAAAAATTATAAAGACAGGTTCGAACTTATGAGTGATGATGGTTATTTACTAAGCAGATATGTTTCTTAATTTACAAATTGTTAATGTATTAGTTAAATAATAAATATAAGTATAAAATCTATGCTGTTAAAATAAAAGCACGAGGACCGATTTTAACGTCTAATAGCAACGTATTTTTCATAAATTATATTCATATAACCTTGTATCATTTGAAAAAAATTGATACAAACGTGTGCTTTTGATTTATTTATTTTGTTAAAATCGCTAAACTGTCAAAACGTGAAAACCGTCTGTTTAAGTTGACTTAAAAAAAAACAACCAATAGACTTTAATCCCGAAAGAATTTCAAAATCCGACTGAACTGGATCGTAAACATCCCTGCTAAAATCCTTATCGGGCCTTGAGGGGTGGTGACGTTTTAGATCAACAAAGAAGCCATTTGGAGAAAGATCATCAAATTAAAGTCATTATGGATTTAATGCTGGAATGCTCAAGTCTATGCGCCTATGTGGATAGGTAAAAGACAAGATGTTTGAGACGTAGCTATTAAAGGCGTTAGGCATATTCAATGAGCATAGGCTTCACCTGAGGCCTAGGCGTAAGGCGCAAAAAAGCGAGAGCCTAATAAAAAAAAGATCAAAATGATTTTTTTTTAAATATATTATGTATTAGAATAATAATAATATTCTACAAATAAAATAAACAAATCCTTTTAAATAACATTTAATATCATCTATTTAGTATCCAAAATTCTAAAATATTAGTCTACTGGTATAGAAAAATACTTTTCCTTAGATAGAATTAGAAATTTGTTTGGAATCTTTCCGGAATTTAGAGAATTTTGTTGGAAACTCTTAAGGAATCTAGGAATCGCGTTGGAACCTATGTGTGAATCATCATTTGGAGAATTAAAGCGCAATTACCTTGACTCAAGGCGCAATTGCCTCACCTTACCTGAAAAATAGGTCTAGGCTCAAAAGACGATAACTTTTAACAACTATAGTTTGAGACAACATTTTATGTATTAAGGTTATTGACCACATCAATGTGGCATTCACAAACTAATTACTTCTAAGCGTGAAAATGATGATGACATTCATTTTTGGCATGATTAGGTTTTTTTTTGTCTTTGAGAATAATTTCATTTATCATACACTTTTAGTATTGTAATACAGGTTATTGGTAGTTTCTTCTACCTGCGGTTGGAAAACGTGATGTTTCGGTGACTTTGGCCCCTTAGCAACATTGAAGAGCTTCTTTTGGAAAAAAATATCGTATGATAGAGCTTGTACAAATAAATCATAATTAAATGTATGTCATTTATTTAGGATTATTGATGTAATATGGTAGGAGTAAGCGTTACAATTAAAAAAAATGTATGTCATTCATATAAATGTATGATTTAAACCAATACCTTTAAGTGTAAGAATCAACAAATGCAAAAATGAGTAAGATTTGTCAAATTCCATATGTTTAAGACGATTTTCTTAAGACATAGTTATAATATGGAGATGAGGTCACTAGTATAAGATGACACCAATTTGTATGTTTTAAATCTTTTGAATGAAAGAATGAGATAGAGTAGGTGATTGCTAAGACATAAGCCACCTTAGACCTTAGTATTTTGGTTCATTTCTATAGCCGATGCCAAAAACCTACATGGTTACAATTTGTTGTCTTAATTAAATCAAAAGTGAGAATTAGCACGGGCAGAAAACAATCAGCACCACCGAATTAGCACAACCAAAGTGCTTTGAGCGTAATCAAAACACAATCAACTTGGACCCTAAACCTTGTATATATACTATCCTATTACTTGCTAGACAAGTCTCCTAATTCAAAAACAAACCAATTAATTAGAATTTCAAACAAATAATATTTTTTAACTTTAAACTTCATGTATAAGGTTACCACACTCTCCAAATCGAAGAGCCCCGTATTGCCTCACTTTGGTCAGACTATGTTGTCTTAATTGGGCCCACGCTGGCTTCAAAGTTTTGCTTTTTTGGGCGTTCCCCGGGAAACCATACCGCCGACCGCCACTTGACAGACGTTGTGCCACCACAAGAGCAGAACTCTCTGGGGTAGTACACAGTGGGACGAAAACCCGGTTGAGCTCGTGAATCGAACGGACAACCTCACACAAGGCCTACATTTCCTATATCCATCTCAATATAACACAAGTGGGAATTGAACTTGAGTCTTCATTGGAAAATCCAAGCCTCCTACCACTAGGCCACATCTAGAGGATTCAAACAAATAATATAACTAATGAATTAAATAACTTAGATTAACTTCAAATGTTCTCTTTGATCTTTTATAACTTTGAAATTCAAATCAATTCCTTGGTCTCCAAGTGTTGTATTGGGTTAAGACAACATATCCAAGTCTGACCAATCCAGTGTGGGCCCGGTTAAGACAACGTAGTCTGAGCAGATCTTGGCTAGGGCCGCCGTTAGGCAATGTAACATTGGGTCACTAAAAAAACTCATTGGCCAAAAAAAGTGTTGTATTGGGTTCAATAGGTTGGTGCTATGTTAGCACCAGAGCAAGCCCATAAGATTAGTAGTACCGACATCTTGACTTCTTACTTATAAGAATTATCAAGGTTTATTACTATTGTCTAGATAAAAGATCATATATAAATACCTTTAACGGACAAAATGTACGAACTAAAGGTTTTGCTGAAAAAACGCGGTGACATTTTCGTAATTATCAAAATTGCTCTACAAATGCTCTTGTAAGCTAATTTTGATCTTGTAGGGTAATTTTGAATTTTATGTTGTTTGATAAACTAGTAGAGTATTTCTGATACACTTGCAAACACATTTTACAAAATTACCCTCCAAGATTATTTGTAAAGTAATTTTGATAATTACCCTACAAACAAATAATTACGAAAATGTCATCGCGTTTTTTAATGTATTTTATACGTTTTGTACGATAAGACACTTAAGTATAACCTAACTCCTATTATCTATACGAGACAACTTTAACCCACTCTCTTATTTTAAAACACTTGTCCATACATCATTCATTCACCTGCCTCAAAATCAGATTCTACACGTTTTTGGAGTTTTTCAAGGGGAGATTTGTTTTTGTGTGATATGAAATTGAGGATATTGACAAAAATCCAGGGGATCATCCATGATGAAGACAGTAGACAGTTTGAGTTGAGAGCAGAAGTAAACTGGTTGGTGTCTGTTTCGGTGATGGCAACCCCGATGGATGGCTACTTGTCTCAAAAGAAAAGTAAACACTTTATTGTTTTATATAAACATTTGGTACAACTCAATTTGAAAATATAACTTAACAAGTTGCATGCATGTCCGTGTTGCGAGATGCTAGGTCAAATGTTTCTCAGCCAATAAAAAATACTATCATAGTTTTGCTAGAAATAAAAAACTAAAACGTTGGCAAGACTGTGATTTTGAGTTGGGGGCAAAACTATAATTTGATAAGACCAATGAGCGAGTGCTAGGCAACTAAAACAAAACAATTACATAGTTTTGCTATAAAAAAACTAAGATGTTGACAATACTGTAATTTTGAAGAGAGAACAAAATTTGTCATTTGAACGGTGGGTAAATTCGTAATTTTAAATTGGGGTTTAAATTGTAATTTGTCTAAGCCAATAAGAGAGTGCAACACGGACAAATTAATATATTAGTCAATCCTATAAAGAACACAACAAAAATTAGCTAGGGTGTTTATGTCACACCCCGACCCGCAGCGGAAATAAGAGTCGGGGCATAATTGGGTTATCACCAAAGCACATGACATTTACTATTATGTTTCATAATTAAATGAAGTCAAAGTTACATTTCTCAAACCTTCAAACATGTTCATTCATTACAAAGGAAAATAACCAAACATAATAATCCCAAACACTAAATCATTTTATTTCTTCTAATCCAGGTCCTACGTGTTCCTAGCTGCTGCTGGTTCACCTGTATCATGTGTAAAATGGGAGGTTTTTGGGTCAACATAAGTTGGCGAGTGAACCTTATAGATAAACATTTAATAATGATTTTCTGGTTAGTTTATCAATAAAATATTGTGCATAATCATAAAAGAGCATATGTATGAAATCAAGCAATGGCAACATCGGTTACAATTATAACATACATTAATAATTGATAACATACATGATCATACCAACATCATATGATAATTAACATAAATGAACTGTGAGATCAAGGCTCAATCAAACGGAGCCGATCGTATTGCATGAACTGAAATGTAAATTGAACTGTGCACTCAAGGCTCAATCAAACGGAGCCGAGCGTATTGCATGAACTTGAAATGTAAATAACCGATCAAGGCTCAATCAAACGGAGCCGATCGTGCGGGCACGCCCTGACCAACCACATAATAAAATGGGGATCAAACTCAACCTCGAGGGATGGGGAGTTACGGCCTCAGCAATTGCATGTACTGTAATAATAACTTGCAAACAATTCTAACTACTGAACAGCAACAACTAACACACATGTCATGATATGATATATATGCACAATAACTTGGTTATAATAAGTAAATGAATAAGACACATGATACACCCCAAAAATATGATTAAAACGGGGAATTTGAAGGGTTCACTCACATTGGGTGCGTTGGATTTGAATTGGTGAGATGCGCACGATTTGGACGAAACGAGATAACAAGGAATCACTGACCTAGATAATAATAGGAAAAAAAAATATATTAAATGGATGGATTTTATTAAAGATTTTTAATGGGATTTTTAGATATAATTTTTGTGATTTTATGGCTATTTTCTATCCTTAAAAATGTTATTTATAAGTATTTTTAATTGATTTTTAATTTAAATAAAACAAATAATTATTTAAAAAAAAAATAATATTTTTTTTACTGTTTGACCGTTGACCGTTGACCGGTTCGGTCAGCGGTAATTCTTGCGCCGAGCGGGATTCGAACCTGTGACCTTCCGTTCACGCGCACGTAGCTCTACCAACTGAGCTACGTGACTAACCCGATAAAAATCTAGTTTTAATTATATTAATACACTTATTCGAATTTACCGAAAATTCCTTTATTTTACAAAACGTTTTATTCTCATCGAACCGGCGTGTGGGACGGAACTCGATCGCGTGACGTGCAGTTTGTGTTGCACACAGTCCACCGCTGGACTGTGTGTCTAACCCGGTTATATCCTTGAATTATATTATACTTAACAACTACTCAATCTAACCCGGTTAGTTTTATGAATAAAAAGGAATGTTATTACGCAGCGTGTGTGTGTAGCAAGGATCGAACTCGGGACTCGTATATAAACTTTGCACACAGTCCACCGCTGGACTGTGTGTCTAACCCGTTAACTATCCGAATTTTATTTGTTCTTAACCCGTTGTTATGCTCGTCTTCTTCACTAATATTACCGGTTTTACACAGATCACTGGTTCAGGGTTCTACTTCTTAAATAACATGGTTACTAGCTTGAATGAACAGACCGAACAATTTGAGGGAAAGAATACCAGACAGGTCGTCTTCTTCAGGAAGTCCGGCGAGAACAGAAAACTCTGTTTTTTGAAACTTCGGCTGAGAGAGCTAATCAACAGAATTTAAGAGTTAAAATTGAAATTGAATCAGAGTACATGGGTTATTAGCACGATTGAATGTGTTTACCGTCAACTAGCGTGGTTCCGGCAATTTCCAGAATTTCTCCGGCGAAACCAGAAATCCAGCAGAGTCTTCTGTGACTGACTTTGAGTGACGGAATAATGTTAGTAGTGTCCCTACATTAGATTGAAACAGCAAGAGAGTAGAATCTTACTGGTTTGAGTTGGACACGGTTTTCCGGCGAGAGTTGCAGAGAATTCCGGCGACAATTTTCTTGAGCTCAAAAGACTTGAAAACGCGACGAAAAGGATTTGGAGTGTATTTGGGACAGTTCTGAATCGTATAAATGATTGGAGACGGAATTATTTGAGACTTGAATGTCTTTCGGTTTCAAAACTCAACACTTGAAGTTTATTCAATCTAACCTTAATTAGAAACCGATATGCGTCGGTTATGAGTTAACTAAACGAACGAAAAACTGATTTGGCGATTTGGCTTACCGATTTCCGTTACTCAAATACCAATAACCGTTCATCCGAGTTTGTGTATAAAGTTCAATTGTTTTCATAATATTAACAGAAAACAACTGGTGGCGGAGTGGTTTGGAGACGGATGGATAAGTCATTAGAGGCAGTTGACCCGGGTTCGAGTCCGGTCAGCTCCAAACATTTTTTATTTATTTTATTTTAACTTTTTATCAAATATAATTTTTATAGTTTGGTTTATATATTAATTATGAAACATTTAAACTCAAAATATTCATAAATACTTAATGAAATTTTGTAACTTGATATTTGATTACAAAACGAAGCGGGTTTTGGAAACCCGATTTATACAAATGTTACAGTATCCCCTACTTTTAGGAATTTCGTCCCGAAATTCAAACAGTTGAAGTAGTAGGGAAAAGATGAGGGTATTTTTCACGCATTGAGTCTTCACGTTCCCAAGTAAACTCAGGTCCCCGTTTCGACTCCCAGCGTACCCTAACAATAGGAATGCGACTTCGACGTAGACGCTTTTCTCCATAGTCCATAATCTCTACTGGCCGTTCGATAAAATGCATGGATTCATCAATCTGAATATCCTCCAGTGGAATATGAAGATTCTCATCAGCGAGGCACTTCTTCAAGTTCGACACGTGGAATGTGGGATGAATTCTGTCGAGTTCTTCCGGTAGGTCAAGCTTGTAAGCTACAGGACCTACTCTTTCGAGTATCTTGAAAGGTCCTACGTAACGTGGTGCTAGCTTTCCCTTTTGCCCAAAACGAACTACTCCCTTCCACGGTGACACTTTTAAAAGCACATGATCACCAACGCTAAACTCCAAGGGCTTCCGTCGTTTATCTGCGTAACTCTTTTGACGACTTTGAGCCGCTAGAAGATTGTTTCTGATTTGATGAATCTTATCTGTTGTTTCTTGGATCAATTCCGGACCAGTAATTTGAGCTTCCCCAATTTCGTGCCAACAAACAGGAGATCGACACTTTCGACCATATAAAGCTTCAAAAGGTGCCATGCCGATACTAGAATGATAACTGTTGTTGTACGAAAATTCGACTAACGGTAGGTGAGCGTCCCAATTTCCCTTGAAGTCTATGACACATGCTCTAAGCATATCCTCAAGGGTTTGAATGGTGCGCTCAGACTGTCCATCAGTTTGGGGATGATAGGCGGTACTGAGATCTAGTCGAGTGCCCATTGCGGATTGTACTGCCTGCCACGTCCGTGAGGTGAAACGACCATCACGATCAGAAATAATACTTAATGGAACTCCATGACGGCTGACGATTTCGCTGATATAAATACGAGCAAGCTTTTCGTTCTTAAAATCTTCTCGAATAGGAATAAAGTGAGCTGATTTTGTGAGTCGGTCTATAATCACCCATATAGTGTCATACCCACTAGAAGTGCGAGGTAACCCGGTAATGAAATCCATGGTTATATTTTCCCACTTCCAGACAGGTATTTCTGGTTGGACCAGAAGTCCTGAGGGTCTTTGGTGTTCAGCCTTTACTTTAGAACAAGTGAGACACTTGGAAACAAAAACGGCAATATCTTTCTTCATTCCAGGCCACCAATAGGTGTACCGTAGGTCTTGATACATCTTATCGGCTCCTGGGTGTATAGAATATCGCGACTTATGGGCTTCATGCATGAGTGTTTCACGAAGATTGATATGGTTAGGAATCCATATACGATCTAGGTAATACAAAATGCCATCAGATTTAGTTTCCAGCTTTAGCTCGGCTCCACAGGACATCTCCTTTTGTACATCTTCCTCTGTTATTGAAACGTGTTGAGCTTCTCGAATTTGATCCTTAATATTGGTTATAATTTGCGAACATAGAAGATGAATAGAGTTCGCATAGCCCTTTCGACTAAGTGCATCAGCCACCACATTTGCTTTACCAGGGTGGTATTTGATTTCACAGTCGTAATCATTTAGAAGTTCGACCCATCTCCGTTGCCTCATATTTAACTCTTTCTGATTGAAGATGTGTTGAAGACTCTTATGGTCAGTGTATATTTCACACTTCGTGCCATAAAGATAATGTCTCCATATCTTAAGAGCGAATACAACGGCTCCAAGTTCAAGGTCATGAGTGGTGTAGTTCTTTTCGTGAGTCTTGAGTTGCCTTGAGGCATAAGCTATGACTTTTCCTCTTTGCATGAGAACGCATCCCAATCCTTGCCCTGACGCGTCGCAATAGACTACAAAATCATCACAACCTTCAGGAAGAGTGAGGATTGGTGCATCACAAAGTCTTTGCTTGAGGGTTTGAAAAGCTTCTTCTTGCTTGGGCCCCCATACAAATGATTTCCCTTTATGGGTTAAAGCCGTGAGTGGCACCGCAATGCGAGAGAAGTTTGAAATGAATCGACGATAGTAACCAGCAAGTCCAAGAAAAGACCTTACTTCAGTTGGCGTACGTGGAGCTTGCCATTCTTGAACTGCTTTAATCTTTGATGGGTCCACGTGTATTCCTTTGTCATTGACTACATGCCCAAGAAATTGCACCTCTTTTAACCAGAATTCACATTTAGAGAACTTGGCATAAAGCTTTTCCTTTTCTAGAAGTGCAAGAATAAGTCGCAGATGACGCTCATGATCAGCTTTGGATTTTGAATAGATAAGAATATCGTCAATGAACACAATAACAAATCGATCAAGGTAAGGTTTGCAGACTCTATTCATTAGGTCCATGAAAACAGCTGGTGCGTTGGTTAATCCAAACGGCATAACCATGAATTCATAGTGACCATATCGAGTTCGAAAAGCAGTTTTTGGGACGTCTTCTTCATGCACCCTAAGCTGATGATAGCCCGATCGAAGGTCGATTTTCGAAAAACAACTAGCACCTTGTAGCTGGTCAAGAAGATCATCTATACGAGGTAAAGGATATCGATTTTTGATAGTTAACTTGTTGAGCTCTCTGTAATCGATGCACATGCGAAAAGATCCATCCTTCTTCTTTACGAAAAGTACCGGTGCACCCCAAGGCGATGAGCTGGGACGTATAAATCCTTGTCTGTCAACTCTTGCAATTGACTGGCTAGCTCTTGCATTTCAGAGGGGGCTAACCTATATGGAGATTTTGCCACTGGTGTAGCACCAGGTATAAGATCGATACGAAACTCGACATCTCTGATTGGAGGAAGTCCTGAAATGTCGTCAGGAAAAACTTGTGGAAAATCTTTTACAACAGGAATATCTTCAAGTTTCTTTTCTGCGGTCCCCTTCTTGATGATATGGGCTAAAAACGCGACATAATTCTTACGAAGGTATTTCTGTGCTTGAAGGCAAGACATTAAGTTGAGTCCTTTCGCCGAGGTTTCTCCAATAATTCGAAGAGTCTGACCGTTTGAAAGAGGAATACGAATAAATTTCTCACGACATACAACTTCCGCATTATGCTGACTAAGCCAATCCATTCCGACTATGATGTCGAAACTTCCCAGCTTCATAGGAATAAGATCGACTGAGAAATCGTGATTGTTTAGGGTGAGCGTACAGTTGCGTAAAATAGAGTTTAACAAAACTGGTTTTCCATCTGCAACTTCCACTGTTATGGATTCCGCGAGCTTATCTCGATTTTTACTTAAGATAGGTTCAAACTCTAATGACACGAAACTTCTATCCGCACCAGTATCAAATAACATAGAGGCATATCTACCATTTATAAGAAACGTACCGTTGACCACATTGCCGTCAGCTCTGGCCTGGTTTGCGTTAATATTGAAAGCCCTTCCTCTAGCAGGTGGAGGAGCTTGATTTGCTTGGTTCACTGGGTTGGCTTGGGCCTGAGCATGAATAATATTGACTAATCTTGGACATGTGTTCCTGAAATGACTTGGATCTCCACAGTTGAAACATGCCCGCATAGGTTGACCCATAGGGTAGTTGGGTTGATAGTATGTTTGGGCTAAATGTTGAGTGGGTGGAAATGGTTGTTGTTGTTGGGCTTGACCCATAAATTGTTGGTGGGTTTGGGTTATAGGTGGGTGGCGATTTGTTCGCTGAGGTGCGCGGCATTGTTGTACAAGGTGTCCAGCGCGACCGCAGCTGGTACAGTACTGGCAAGGATAGTCAGGGGAGTGGTGATACTGACAACGGTTACATTTTGGTAGTGGTCCTGTGTATGGTCTTTTGTATGGCGCGGGTGGAGGAGTGGCTTGTGTGATGGGTGCAGCAGGAACAGGGGTGTTGGTGTGGGTAACTGCAAAGTTCCTGTTGTTACGCTTCCTCTTGTTACCAAATTTAGAGGAAGGAGTGTGGTGGTTTGAGGTTTGTCCCTCCGCAGGAGCTTTCTTCTTTTCTTCCTTGAACTTCCCATTACGAATTCGGTTTTCGGTTAGTTCTGTTGCCAACACCATGGCAGCTTCGAGTGTTACCGGTGAAACACTGAGGACCGAATCTTGGATTTTCGGGGGAAGTCCTCGAATGTAATGTTCGATCAGACGGTAGGTTGGAGTGAATAAGTTTGGTACCATCTGGTTCAACTCCAAGAACCGTTTGTTGTAAGTAGAGTGATCACCATCTTTTTGTTTCAGGGCATGAAATTCATCTTCCAATTTCTTAATCTCACTCCTAGGACAGAATCGCCTAGTCATGATCTCCCTTAACTCCTCCCAAGTTAAGGCCATCGCATCTTCCATTCCCTCTTTCCCTTCTCGGTATTCCACCAAGTGAGAGCTACCCCAAGTAGTCTCCCGGTGGCATAACGAACTTTGCGATCCTCAGGACAATCGCAGTTTAAGAAAACGTTTTCCATCTCCTCGAACCAACGTTGGAGAGCAGTGACTCCCTCAGTCCCTTCGAATTTTGGGGGATCGCAAGACTTAAAATGTTTGTAGGTGCATTTGCCGGTAGGAGGGTCGTTGATGATCTGGTCCTGTTGTTGAGGAGGGTTAGTAGGATTTGCAGCAAGAGCTTGTTGTACTTGTACTACGATGTCAGGTAATATCGTGGCCATTTGGTTGGCGATATGAGTGGCCAATCGTTCCTGAGACTTTTCCGATTTCCTACTCCTTCGATGCGATCTATACGACATCTACAGGATCATAAAATGAGAAGATTGTGAGTTTTATGGTATCTTTTAGGTGTCATGTGTCTTAAAAAAAAATGAAAATGACATAAATATCAATAATGCAATTACATCCGAAGGATGTCTTGGGTTCGCTCATGTTGGGCCTCAAATGTCCCCCATACCTTCACCTATATAGTCATGTGGGCCCCCATGGCTATTGGTTTGGTAGGATTCACATTAGTATTGGCAATTTAACACTCGCATCCCCCGAATGCTAACCACAAAATATGTTTCATGAGATGTTTGGTCGGAACGTGTCCAGGTGTAGACACAATGACTACTCAAAGTGGGATTAGCTCTCACGACGTTTGGTATAGCATGCTTTGGCCTAATAGGTATTTCGTACTCTCATCGTTGGTCCCCAGGTAGGCAAACTGGTCCTTTATTTTGGATTTATACGAATGCCAGCCTAGACAGGACGTTCCGACTACCGGTACTAGTACCCTTCCAGTTACTACATGCCCGTCATGAGAACTCACTTTGATGAGATTTGAAAACACGAAAATCGTTGTAAAATCAATCATGATGTGGTGTGTGCTTGCATGGATGTGATATGTTATGATCATACGATTTCATGATAAGCATTATTTGATAATACATACTTATGAACATGCTTGAACAATATCAAATGTAACATTTTGACATAAACATATAAACATCATGAAATTTGGCATATAACACACAAAATTCTTATAGGTTTCTAATCGACTATAGTATAGGCTCTAAGGGTCTAATAACCTATCCTATATCCCTATAACCTGGCTCTGATACCAATCTGTCACACCCCGACCCGCAGCGGAAATAAGAGTCGGGGCATAATTGGGTTATCACCAAAGCACATGACATTTACTATTATGTTTCATAATTAAATGAAGTCAAAGTTACATTTCTCAAACCTTCAAACATGTTCATTCATTACAAAGGAAATAACCAAACATAATAATCCCAAACACTAAATCATTTTATTTCTTCTAATCCAGGTCCTACGTGTTCCTAGCTGCTGCTGGTTCACCTGTATCATGTGTAAAATGGGAGGTTTTTGGGTCAACATAAGTTGGCGAGTGAACCTTATAGATAAACATTTAATAATGATTTTCTGGTTAGTTTATCAATAAAATATTGTGCATAATCATAAAGAGCATATGTATGAAATCAAGCAATGGCAACATCGGTTACAATTATAACATACATTAATAATTGATAACATACATGATCATACCAACATCATATGATAATTAACATAAATGAACTGTGAGATCAAGGCTCAATCAAACGGAGCCGATCGTATTGCATGAACTGAAATGTAAATTGAACTGTGCACTCAAGGCTCAATCAAACGGAGCCGAGCGTATTGCATGAACTTGAAATGTAAATAACCGATCAAGGCTCAATCAAACGGAGCCGATCGTGCGGGCACGCCCTGACCAACCACATAATAAAATGGGGATCAAACTCAACCTCGAGGGATGGGGAGTTACGGCCTCAGCAATTGCATGTACTGTAATAATAACTTGCAAACAATTCTAACTACTGAACAGCAACAACTAACACACATGTCATGATATGATATATATGCACAATAACTTGGTTATAATAAGTAAATGAATAAGACACATGATACACCCCAAAAATATGATTAAAACGGGGAATTTGAAGGGTTCACTCACATTGGGTGCGTTGGATTTGAATTGGTGAGATGCGCACGATTTGGACGAAACGAGATAACAAGGAATCACTGACCTAGATAATAATAGGAAAAAAAAATATATTAAATGGATGGATTTTATTAAAGATTTTTAATGGGATTTTTAGATATAATTTTTGTGATTTTATGGCTATTTTCTATCCTTAAAAATGTTATTTATAAGTATTTTTAATTGATTTTTAATTTAAATAAAACAAATAATTATTTAAAAAAAAAAATATATTTTTTTTACTGTTTGACCGTTGACCGTTGACCGGTTCGGTCAGCGGTAATTCTTGCGCCGAGCGGGATTCGAACCTGTGACCTTCCGTTCACGCGCACGTAGCTCTACCAACTGAGCTACGTGACTAACCCGATAAAAATCTAGTTTTAATTATATTAATACACTTATTCGAATTTACCGAAAATTCCTTTATTTTACAAAACGTTTTATTCTCATCGAACCGGCGTGTGGGACGGAACTCGATCGCGTGACGTGCAGTTTGTGTTGCACACAGTCCACCGCTGGACTGTGTGTCTAACCCGGTTATATCCTTGAATTATATTATACTTAACAACTACTCAATCTAACCGGTTAGTTTTATGAATAAAAAGGAATGTTATTACGCAGCGTGTGTGTGTAGCAAGGATCGAACTCGGGACTCGTATATAAACTTTGCACACAGTCCACCGCTGGACTGTGTGTCTAACCCGTTAACTATCCGAATTTTATTTGTTCTTAACCCGTTGTTATGCTCGTCTTCTTCACTAATATTACCGGTTTTACACAGATCACTGGTTCAGGGTTCTACTTCTTAAATAACATGGTTACTAGCTTGAATGAACAGACCGAACAATTTGAGGGAAAGAATACCAGACAGGTCGTCTTCTTCAGGAAGTCCGGCGAGAACAGAAAACTCTGTTTTTTGAAACTTCGGCTGAGAGAGCTAATCAACAGAATTTAAGAGTTAAAATTGAAATTGAATCAGAGTACATGGGTTATTAGCACGATTGAATGTGTTTACCGTCAACTAGCGTGGTTCCGGCAATTTCCAGAATTTCTCCGGCGAAACCAGAAATCCAGCAGAGTCTTCTGTGACTGACTTTGAGTGACGGAATAATGTTAGTAGTGTCCCTACATTAGATTGAAACAGCAAGAGAGTAGAATCTTACTGGTTTGAGTTGGACACGGTTTTCCGGCGAGAGTTGCAGAGAATTCCGGCGACAATTTTCTTGAGCTCAAAAGACTTGAAAACGCGACGAAAAGGATTTGGAGTGTATTTGGGACAGTTCTGAATCGTATAAATGATTGGAGACGGAATTATTTGAGACTTGAATGTCTTTCGGTTTCAAAACTCAACACTTGAAGTTTATTCAATCTAACCTTAATTAGAAACCGATATGCGTCGGTTATGAGTTAACTAAACGAACGAAAAACTGATTTGGCGATTTGGCTTACCGATTTCCGTTACTCAAATACCAATAACCGTTCATCCGAGTTTGTGTATAAAGTTCAATTGTTTTCATAATATTAACAGAAAACAACTGGTGGCGGAGTGGTTTGGAGACGGATGGATAAGTCATTAGAGGCAGTTGACCCGGGTTCGAGTCCGGTCAGCTCCAAACATTTTTTATTTATTTTATTTTAACTTTTTATCAAATATAATTTTTATAGTTTGGTTTATATATTAATTATGAAACATTTAAACTCAAAATATTCATAAATACTTAATGAAATTTTGTAACTTGATATTTGATTACAAAACGAAGCGGGTTTTGGAAACCCGATTTATACAAATGTTACAGTTTAAACTTTAAAAAAGCCAAACTTTTCATGAGCTACTTGGGACTGACTCGCTAGATGTTGGAAGCTCGAATAGAGCCGAGCTTAAACGAACTTGAACGGAACCTAAAAATAAGTTTGTTTAATAAAGGAGTCCAAGATGGCTCGTGAATCTAAACAAATCTAACTTTAACTTTTGTATTATTTTTATTAAACATCTTAAATATATATTTTATATGATTATTACTGTAACTATTATATATAAAATTAAGTAATTAACATTTGTTATGTTATATACAAAAACTATAACTAAAGTATATACAAAACAAGTAAAAATGTATATAAATTATTTAATATATAATAATGAATCGATCTTAAGCCGAGCTTAAGCCTTAGAAAAAAGCTCGAAGCAAGCCGATCTCGAGTTTGAAAAACAGCTCGTGAGCCTAGTTCAAACTTTAGAAATAAAGCTCAAAACAAGCAAGGCTCGATTTTGAAAACAGCACACGAGCCTAGCTCAAGCTTTAAAGATAGAGCTCGAAAGAACCAATCTCGAGCTTGAGCTCTCGTAAGTTAAATAACTTGAGCTTAAACTCGTCTCTTTTACGCCCTAATTAGCTTCATCAACATGAACAACACATTGATTAAAAAGAACAATGATTAGGAAGAAATCAATATGTCCAATAAAAAACATCACATTTATACGGGCATACAAAATGAGAAGGAAGCTACACACATGAACACACAACATCACACCACGTGTCCACGTTACGAGTCGAGTATACATACACGCTCCATATATCTCATGTATACATGAGCTAGAGGAAACACGACAATGCATGAGTGGTTCATAGCAACATTAAAGATTATTTATTATAATAAAAAGATACAAAAATATAAACATTTAAAAACTTAGAAATATTGAAAAAAACACAAATTATTATCAATATATACGAGAAACCAACAATTTTGTTAACTTGAGATTTCTATAGTTATAGAAAAATATTGTTCGTTTTTATTTTGTTTTTGCCAAATTAATTGTAAAATATAGTTAGTTTTACGCTATCAAGATTTGAACATATGTGCTAAGTGTTGAATTAGAGGGTATATGTTAGTCGATAAAATATGTGTTAACTATTGGATTAGAGGTATATGTTAGTTGTTGAAAAAATCTATATTTGAACTATAAAATTCACAAATTAACTCATTGAAATCAAACATACACACCAAGAAGCTAATAGTACAAGAATAACTATTCAATGCATGTGTCATTCTAGCTTTGACCAGAGAGTTTTTACTGACCAGGGTTCAATTCCTAGCATTGACCTGACACTGGAGTAACAAACTCCGAACTCATACCGTCTAGTAAGGGAGACCCAACCGGTGTAAAAAACCGGCGAATCACATGGCGACGACAACACCGTCTTTGTACCCTCAATAATCGCCGCTCTCTCCTCAGCGGCTTCCGACTCAAGACACGCTTGTAATGACACTCTCTCGGTCACACCGGACATGGAACTTGACTCAACCTCTTCTCTATCATCTTCTTTGATCGTACATAAAACCCGCGATGGCCCATTCGCTCCCACCAGCTTAAAAACATCGATCACGGGGTCCTCCTGTGAATGCCCATCGGACTTTTTGTTTGGCGAATTCGATGGTTTGACGCGTGTTTTGGATTTTGAACACACGGGGAAGTAGCGGCGGCGACTGAGGACGAAGAGGAGTTCGGCGAAAAGGATGATGATGGAGACGATGAAGGTTATGGTTAGAATGGTGGCAAGGTTAGTTAGTTCATTTTGTTTTGGAATGGTTAAGGTAAAATGGAAGATTGGAAATGTGTTTTTGTAGCTGGGTGACCGGTTACCGGGGAGTTACGGGATGATGTTTTTGTCACCGGTTGTGGATTTGATTATGTTGGCGGATGATAAAAAGGTCAAAGGTGACTTATGTTGTTTATTTATTATTTTCTTTTAGTTATATATAAAAAGAAGAAAAATGGTTATAAAATAAGTGAACGAATAGGTACCATATTGGTAGAGAAATATGATAGAATTAGTTTGGTGAAAATTTAAGTAAATTATTACAACATTTATTGTAAAAAAGGATAGGAACGATGTTTTCTTTTTTGTGTTTGTTTATATAATTTCAACAAAATAAATTAACCAAAGCAAAGAAAGATTGTTTGTTAAGAAAATGTATTTGTTTATTTTTACGTGTATTCTTTTTTTTTTTTTAATAAAGTAAACAAAAATAAATGGTATGACTTTGGGAATTGTTTAATTAAATAATTAAATCTTGGCTATGTTCATTCGACAAACTTCTCACCAATCGACATCATTGAAAATGCCATGTCAGCTACATGTTATCAAAAATATCACATCAACCCCACGTCATAAAAAAGCTACATCAGTTGCCACGTAGGCAAAAAAAGTACCACACCGGCAAAAACTAACTAGGTTAGAGTTTAGTTATTTAAGAAGTACTAGAGGATAATAAGTTGAAAGTTGAGAGTGTTAGGGTGCAAATCGAAAGTTGAAAGTGTTATCGACCAATTGATGAAAGTTGGTGTTATTTAAATCCAATATCCCTTTTTTAAAATAGACTTGTAAAATCATTTATTTATATAAAAACACAACCATCAATTTACAATACCACAAATTTATTATGCCAAAACCTCATTAGATAGAACAAGGATTTAAAACAAGACACTCATGACTCAGATTTCACAAGGCAATAGATATTGTTTGCTTCCACAAGTACTCCCAAAATTACACTGCTGCAAAGTATTCCTTGCTGAGTTTCGGGTCTGGCTTCATTGATTTCTCCCCTGGCTTCCATCCAGCGGGGCACACCTCATCCGGGTTCTCTTGTACATATTGCAATGCCTAAAGTACAACCATCCGTAACATGTTTATGATCAGATGTTTATATACAAAAACGTGGAGCCTAAACGGACATTGTCATTTAGAATGATAACCAATGTTTTCATAACCTCACTAACCAGCCAGTCGGATCGGGAACCGACTACATTACATGACCGGTCTGGTCGAGTCCTACCTTTGAACCGGTCAGACCGTCAAAACCACACCAGGTGGTTAGGTTGGATTTCAATTAATTTATTTTTTGCCTTCTTAAATCTCATTTACTGATTCAATTATTACTTTGAACTCTATATATTATTGCAGATAGGGCTGCAAACGAACCAAACGTTCAGCTAACACTTCGCGAACTATTCGACGGGAAGTTCGTTTGTGTTCGTCCATTAATTAAACAACGAACACGAACAAGAAATTTTGTTCGTTTAGTTAAAGGAACGAACAGTTCGTTCATATATGTTCGTGACGTTCGGTAATGTGTTATTTATGTTGGATAGTTCATTAGTGTTTTTAGTTTTTATATTTTATTTAAATACTTCAAAATTCCGACAAATAAAATATTTAACCAGTGTCAATGTATTATATATTTTGTTCATGAACGCTTGTTTGTGTTCGTTTGTTTCCATTTGTGCTCCTAAACATTAGTTTGTGTTAATTTATGTTCATCATCGTTCTTATTCGTTCGTTGCCTAAAATTAACAACGAACATGAACATAAAATCTCGTTCAGTAAGTGTTCATAAACAGTTCGTGAACACATATATTTCTTAACAAACGAACACGAACAAGGTCTTGTTCGTGTTCCCCGGTTTGTTTGCAGCTCTAATTGCAGGCTTCATATTATGTTAACACTTAGCATTCTAAATCCACACCAAAAGATAAGGTGCGGTTTTTAGACCGGTCCACTTGCCAGTTCGATGACCCATCCAGTTATGAAAACCTTAATGATAACATTGGGGAAGAGTGGAAGACAAGTAAGTTAAAACTAAATTCTGCTAAAAAACAAACGTTACGACTTTCCTAGGACAAAGGGTAAAGTAGTAATTATCTACCTGAAGTGTTCTCATTGTCTCATCTACACTTCTACCAATGCAAGATTATTAATCGTGGAGTGTTGAATAACACCTTCTTTGTCAATTATGAAAAGCCCTCTCAACGCGATTCCCTGATATGTAAAGATCAAGAAACATTAGAATTTTCAATAATTGTTTACAATTTAGGTTACAAGAATAGCATATCCACATATATGGGTGTGAACGAGCCATTCTTTCTACATAATCATAATACGAGTTGTATTTACATATATAACAAAAGGCGTACCTGGTCTTCGATCAACACATTAAAAGCTTTTGCAATCGACTTGGTTACATCAGAAACTAATGGGTAGTTCAGATCACCAAGACCTCCGGATTTTCTGTCTGTTTGAACCCATGCAAGATGCGAGAACTATAAAAAAATACCATCATGATTATATTATATTATATTAAATATAAACTTATACCCATAGTGATAACCAAACGCCCCCTTAAACTTAAGGAATCATACCACACTGTCTACAGAAACCCCCAATATTTCAGTGTTTATCTTCTCAAATTCAGCATAACGATCACTGAAAGCAGTGATTTCTGTACATCAGAAACAAAAGGGTTGAAATAAGAAATTCGTTCAACCAAGAATATTATCTTTGAATAAAAAAATGCTCACCGGTTGGACAAACGAAAGTGAAGTCCAAAGGGTAGAAGAAGAGAATGACGTATTTCTTCCCGATATAATCAGAGAGCTTAACCTGCATTTGCATAGTTCCTAAGATTAAACAAAAATTCTTGTTTTTCCAAATTTGAAAGAATGTTGTGACTGATATTAATTTTATCAAGAAATATGAAGGTAAGGTACAAAGAATTTATTTACTTTGATGAATTCTTGATCAAAAACAGCTTCTGCTTCGAAATCTGGTGCCTTATTTCCAACTAATGGTAGTGCCTACATAAGGAAACAGAGTTTAGATAAGAGATGGTAATTAAATATTAATGTCACTAAAGATATGATATGATAATGGACTGAGAATGTGAAATATCATGGCTTTATTTTATAATACGAGTTAAGTGCCATTTTAGTCCCTGTGGTTTGGGCTATTTTGCCAGTTTAGTCCAAAGGTTTCATTTTTCCCCTGTAGGTCCAAAAAGGTTTCATCGTTGTCATTTTAGTCCACTGGGCTAACTTCATCTATTATTTAACGAGAAGGGCAATTCGGTCATTTTATATGTAATTCTGTAAACTAGAAAGGCAATTCGGCCATATAAATTGACCGAATTGTCCTTATCATTAACAGAAATAATGGATGAAGTTAGCCTAGTGGACTAAAATGGCAACGCTGAAACCTTTTTGGACCCACAGAGAAAAAATGAAACCTTTGGACTAAACTGGCAAAATGGCCCATACCACAGGGACTAAAATGGCATTTAACTCTTATAATACTAATAAATAATACACTTATTTTAATCATGAAATGGGCTTCTTTCCCAAATATGAACACAGAAGGTAAAGTAACAAAACAAATTTAGGCCTATGCGTGTCCTTTACTTAAAAATTCAATGTATGAATTATGAATAACCTTTTTCTTATATAACCTCATTTTCAGACTTGTACATATTTACACAAATAAACACATATGTAAATGCACACACATATCCTTGTTTTACAAAT
Organism: Scalesia atractyloides; assembly: GCA_947069175.1. Taxonomy (NCBI): domain Eukaryota; kingdom Viridiplantae; phylum Streptophyta; class Magnoliopsida; order Asterales; family Asteraceae; genus Scalesia; species Scalesia atractyloides. The sequence goes on from CAMTDV010000004.1 coordinate 83,541,521, forward strand.
CACACACGTGTATTGTATTGTATCCCCATACCCACAAGTAACCTTATAACACTGAGGGTAAACACGTAATATCGGAACGAAAATCTTCAAAAAATGTTGGCGCTTGTTTGAGGAAACCCCAAATTGAAAACTGTTAAACTTATTCGGGATCATGGAATAACAAATCTTCAAATCACCCGATTGATATTTTTAATCACACAAATCACAACAAAACAGGCCATGTTTGACATCGTGAATGTATAAATCCACAAATATTAACACCATATTCAACATTTTCTTCGTCCAAAATTGATCAAGGTTTCATAGTCCATCTCTTTGTAAATAATTTCATACCTTGAAATTATAAGCCAATTTCAATGCTTCAAAGCTTATTCACTCTTGATCCAAGCGACAGCATACCGATATTTCTAGGCAAATGTGTATATTTCACAATTTCATTTGTTTCAATTTGTGTTTATATCCATAGGAACATTTCAAATATGAAACTTACAATCATGAATCATTTCAACAATTTACGAACCTAATATATCAACTCGACGCTTACCGTTCTAACTTTCATAACAAGTATTTAACAACAGAAACATATAATCACATCACTCAGAAAAAACAGAACATCAAACACAAGTTGAATTCAGTCAAATTTTTCTCTAAAGCTACTTATAACAAACACATTCAGTAATTCAACTACTTATAACAAACAAATTTCAATCAACAATGAATTCGACTATTTATAACAAACAGATTTCAGTCAACGATGAATTCAACTACTTATAACAACAAACAGATATCAGCGAAGGACGAATGAGCAACTTACAGCCTTGATAACGGATCCGTTGCGACGGGAGGCGGAGGGACGAGCGGCGAGGGCGGAGTGTAGAGATTTTGATCGGAAATTGACGGAGGAAGAGCTGCAAAAACTTAGGGTTTGAGATAGATTGGATGATGATTTGGGGGAAATGTATCTAGGGTTTGAAGAAAGAAGAACAGCAGAAGCAGATAAAGACGCCATTGTATGATCGATCTTCTGTTAACGTCAGTGATGATGGAGCCTAGGGTTTGTGTGGTGGATAAGAGATTGTGATGAATCAATGATTGCCTCTCAGTGATGGGTTTGGACTGTTTTGGTAGTTGGTAGACTTGTTTTGTTGACTTTATGTCAAAAAGATTCTACACATGTTGTTGTTGACTATAGGTCAAACAAAATAGTTTTAGTTTTATTTTTCCCTCAAGTATAGATAGCAAAGGTCATAGTATATGTCACTAGGTTTTATAAAAATCACAAAGTTTAGCAGTTTCACTAGAGGAATTACCAAAATTATATCTAGAACCAATCACAAGTAAACGTATAGCGTTAGTGGACACAAAATGAACAAATGTGTCGAGACCATTTACGGCTTATATGAGCCGGCTCCACTCTTGTCCACCAATTAGGCTGTGTCATATGTGCTAGAGAGTCCACAAGTGAGTTGGCTCCACCTAATTGATTCAAGTACAATGGTTGAGCTCGTCTCATCTAACTTACTGTGCTAGTTAGGTCAAACACACTGCCCCATTATCATCAGGAGATTTGCCACATAAAACACCACCTCTTATTGATTCTTGCCTCTTCTCTTCCTTATTCGATACTGAAATTTCGACCACGGCTCATCGTCCGGCCAAACACCGTCCTCCATTTCCTAAAACCCGTTCCTTTTACTCCATGAGCACCTGACAAGATAAATCACAATATGATCACCTCTTTGCGGCATGTTTGCTTTGGTTTTTGACATCCATGTGTCTAATTTTCAAATAAAAAGCAAAAATAATTTGGTTTTTAGGATCCTTAGATGTTGTGACACCATAATGTAACAAATAACCCAAGCGTCGGAAGATTGACTCAAGGATTGGGTGGACGAGGTTTTTTCAACTTCTTTGATCATCAACTATTTAGTAGCAGGACGAGATGCAACTTCGAGATATTCCTTAATCAATGTTTAATGCACCCGAACGACCTCTTCTTTGCTTAGAATTCAACCAAAGCTTTCTTGTTGGACGTTGTTTTGCCCACTCCCCCAATTAATCTTCATCCGATTGTAGATGCTATTGTATTATGTTACTTTCACCTGCCTATCCCTCGACTTGCTCGTTATTTGATCCATATTACGGTAGTTGTCCGGTTTACCAAATTGTATGAAAATTTGGCCTGAATTCTCGACCAAAACTCCTTATTATATTCATAGTTTGCTAAAAAAATGAAAATCATCAATAAAATATATTGTTAGTAAAGGATGAAAAAAATATAAGCATTAAAATATTATAATATTATTAAACAATACAAAACAAAATTGTTAAGAAATTCTAATGATGGAAAACAAAAAAATAGAAATGAAAGAAAAAAATGTTTACCAAATTATGGTCTTCGGATATGTAAAGCTAAGCACGAGCCAAAGCGTATTCTTCGTCTATTGACCACACTGGATTTGTGTTTTCTTAATCTTCGACTCATAAGGATTTTTTATCATATGCGACCTTTTCCGAGGTTGTGATAGTCCCGCCTTGTACGGTTGCATCTCGGGTACCACCTCTAGTTGTGACTCGGGAACACTTGCGGGTTGTTGCGTTCGAGCTAGTGGTGGAAAACCCATGACGTTTTGTTCAAAATCAAAAGCATTCATCAGCATGTTTTGTGTCATGCTATAAAGGTTATGATTCAGAACGTCGACATTCTCTAACAAATCTAGACTAATCGGATAACTGCATTTGGGTGTTTGGTGTGGTGGTGATGTTTGGATGGGTTGGGCCTTGTCGGGGTGCTTTGAACTTGGGGTTGTATGTATTTCATAGGGATGCATCTTGATCTTATTTTGTTTGTAGAGAATGTGTATAAGAATTGTGTGTGTAAATTTTGTGAGATAATGAGTTTGTATAGGTAAAAAATAGATTTTTTTTATCTAATGCTTTGATCGTTGCCAACATAATTCTTAGACTTCACAAATTTTCACCCATGAAATGTATCATAGTCCAAACGAGTTTTCCCCATTTAACGCCTAAGATGTCAGTGGTGTGTGTTATGAAGTGGCGTGAAGGAGGGATTACATGCCCCATTATGCACGGTCTTATTTTAAATAAAAAGATGGTTTTTCCGAACACGATTTAAAACCTTAATAAAAATGTTAAATTGTAACTTTGAATAAGTTTTTCAATATTAAGATAACGTTTTCTTTTCTTCTTGTTTTCAAATATATTAAAATAACGTTTCAATGTGTAATCCATTACTCTAACTAGTGATAATAAAATAATAATAAAAAAATGGAAGTGGTTACGATATGAAATCTTTTTAAATTTTAAAGTAATAATATGTTTATCGGTATTTTTAAAATTTCAAAAAGATTAATAATATTTTTGTAGGGCCAACTCCATTAGCAAAATAACCGCGTGAAATTTCCAGTTGATTGAGGCACACGCAGCGCGTAGTATATAAACAAATTGCTTCAAATTAATTGACCCCCAATTTCTTCAACCTTTTTTCTCACTTTACGCATACAAAAACCCTAAATACCTTCTTCGATCTTCATAATACAATATCACAAGATGATGATTGCTGGAGCAAACAGATATGACGTGTGATCAACTCAATCTAGGTCTCTTCAAACTCGCCGCTGTTTCACCGGAATCCGCATCGGTTTCGATCTCGATCTCTGAGAATTTGGTAAATTCTTCGTAACTTTTGATTTATTATTATTGTGTGTCTCTTAGGGTTTTACGGTAAACGTTTTTTCTTTTTTTTTACAAAGAGATAGATGGTAAACGGGCAACAAGCTGTGCCGCTACCCCTTTTTGAATACGTGTGTTTGTTTATCGGAAACATGTAGGTTGAGTATTTGGTTTTTGTTTGGATTAGTTTAAGACGGATTTAATTGAAGATTGATTGATAGATCATGCCTGTGTTGCAAAAAATATATATGTTTCTTTACGCTGGAGGGGTGGGTGATTGTGATTTTATTTTGCTCTGTGCTATATATCTGTGCTGCTTGATTTGATTGTTAGATCAACCTAAACTATGAGAGTAGAATATTTTGTTATTTTATCTCTGGTTTTATTAATTGTACTTACGTATTGTTCTCTGTTTTTAGGCTGGAAGCTGCTCTGTTAGTATCAAGAGTAATACGGTTGTGGAGTCTACTACAAGGAGTTTGAATCCAACAAACATCAGGTCAGGAGGTCATACGGACATTGGACCACGCAGATTAAACGAAGACCAACATATCATGATCGATGATCTGTCAAAGCATCTGGGTGAGGCTTACAAGTGGGGTCTCACAAGTTCATTCTACGCTCTATTTGATGGTCATAATGGGTCCGAGGCAGCATCTTATGTTAAAGAACACGCCATGAGGTTATTCTTTGAGGATTCTGATCTACCACAAGCAGCACCAGCTGGCGCTTCAGACGCAGATGCTTTGTTCTTAAAACAAGTGGAAGAGTCTCATAACAAAGCGTTTTTACAGGCTGATCTAGCCTTAGCTGATGAATGCAGTGTGAGCGACTATTGTGGAACGACAGCTTTAACTGTTTTGATCATGGGAAGACATGTAATAATAGCAAATGCTGGTGACTCTCGTGCGGTCCTATGTAGGAACGGGTCTGCAACACAGATGACTGAAGACCACAGAGGGTCGACTTGTTTACAAGAAAAGGAAAGATGTGAGGGGTTGGGTGGTTACTTTGATGAAGACGGGTACCTGAACGGTCAACTTAGCGTGACGCGTGCGCTTGGAGACTGGCACATGAAGAAGGATAAGTTGCTGATTGCTGAACCGGAAGTGAGACAAATGGTGTTGACGGAGAAAGATGAGTTTATGATAATTGCATGTGATGGGATATGGGATGTCATGTCAAACCAAGAAGCGGTGGCTCTTGTTCGGTGTCAGTTAAGGCAGCATAACGACCCTCAACAGTGTGCTAAAGAGCTCATTGCTCAAGCCTCACGCCTTCACTCAGCTGATAATCTCACTGCTATTGTCGTTTGCTTCTCTTCTCCCACTCTTACCCCTGCTACTCAGACTCGGTTTCCAAATTCTAGACTCTTTAAGAAGAAACCCTTAAATGTGTTACTGTAAAACTCGATCAAGTGGCTACTTAGGAGAGATGTAATAGGATTCGATTCATTTATTGAAAAAAATAGAGTATTTTTCAACAACAGAATTTTTGTAAGGCACATTTATATGTTTATAAAGAAAGTTACAAATTTTGCTTGATAATGAGCTCTTTACCCAACTTGTGACATCAGGGCTACGGCGTAAGTAACTATGTTGTCAAAGGCACTAGGCGCACTCAAGACACATAGGCCTCGCTTGAGGCCTAGGTGTAAGGCACAAAAAAAATGATTCTGAGAAATAAAAGCGCATCTAAACGAAAAAAAAAACAAATAAAATATATGATTCATTGAAAAATAATACTATTCTTCATTGTAAGGATTAATACACCAACATACAAATTTACAAAATTTGATGCACAACATCACTATATTTCTAAAGTGGTGGTTAAGCCCATGCTAGAAGGTTCAATATAAGTGTATCTAGGCCTAAGGATTACACACAGTTTAAAAGGGTAGTTTCTGTGATTTTATTTTGACAATGGACAATGTTCACATACCAGCAAGAACTAAAATGCACCCCTATTTCTATTGTTTTAGAAGGGTATTTTTTTATGATTTTAAAAGGGTAGTTTCTATGATTTTATTTACACCCCTATTTGGATGTGCTTCTCCTGTCGGAATTCTCTCAGAATGTTCTTCTAACTTCTTACTATTTTCTTTGGATCGATTAGTTAACGACTTGGTTCGTAACACCGAATTTGAGAATAATCGGAAAACCGAATTTCCTGAACCTTATATATGTTAGTTATCGGCTTATATTTTCCCAGCCAAATCCCGAACAACCTGATCCAAAATACCAAAAAACAAAACTCGAGAAAAAACCCGAAATTGATTGTCTTTTTTTGTAGATTTGTTTTGGTTTGAAGTCTCTGGTATTTGAAACATTAAGTTTTAAAATTTTTGAACATTAGCATGTTATATTGTCAAATGATGTTTGAATTTCGATGATATTTTGTTAGTAGCAATGCGAATCATGATGATGTTTTGACTTAAAAAAATATTTTGTTTCATGTTACATCTAAACATGAAAATCGCACAAACCGACCCGACCTCAACCCATCCAACCCAAACTTTACATAGAGTCACTTTCCCCAACCAAAAATTCAATCCAAAACCCAAACAATATCCCCTATTTATAATATACATTAGCCTCATTAACGTTTTTCCTAATAATATAATCATTTAAGCAAGAAAACTTTACAAACATCAAATACAAGATCTATTTGAAGAGCCTCCTTTTGATCAGAAAGAAATTCGTCTAAAGATATTTGATTTTAGTTATAAAATATCTTATCATGTCAACATTTGATATTAGTTATAAAATATCTTATTATGTCATTAGTTATAAAATATCTCATATTTTCACAAAGATTACGCTTGTTACTCATCAAGAGTTAATGATCATACATGTCATTGTGTTTACCTAATATTAGGTTTGCTTTTATACTTAATAATAATATAATATCAATATAATATAGTTATAATTGATAAAGTATACCACACACATACTTATCCATTCTATTTTAAGTTATATACATAACAGTCTACTGCTCTCTCTTTCTAACTCTTATCATATACAAATGTATTATACAATTTTTTATAATTATCTCATAAATTTATTATCTATTGAACATCCCCCATAATATCTAAAAAAAAGGATCCTACTTTTAGAAAGATTTTTTTGTTATCTAATCTTATGAACACAGGTCAAATCCAAAAAAATAATAACTCAGCAGAAATAAAATGAAATTATCTCAAATTCATGTAAATTTAAATTGTAATCTACTTATTTTTTATTTGTTTCTATTTTTGTAGTTTATAACTCAGCAGAAATAAAATAAAATTAACTCAAATTCATGTAAATTTAAATTATAATCTACTTATTTTTATTTATTTATAGATTTGTAGTTTAGTTATTACTTATTGGCTTGATTTTTATAGATTTGTAGTTTAGTTATTACTTATTGGCTTGATTTTTAGAGAAAGAAAAAGTTTTTTCTACACCGACTTAAAAACTAATTATTAGAAATATTAAAGTACACCTGTTTCTCAAAACTGAAATAACGTTTTTAATGTGTTATATAAAAAAGAGAGAAGATCAAATAGGAAGTGTAATCTTGCTAGAAAGAGTAGGAAGTTATCTTAGCCTTACATGTGACAAGATTAAAAAACAAGAGGGAAGGGTATTTTAGTCCATCTTAAATTATTTTTCAAATCTAAAAAAACCCAGTACATCTTCATCTTTATTATTCATCTCAACCCACCATCACTACCTACCACCACCACTAGAGGTGTACAAAAAAACCGGTTTTAGAACCGAAACTGGAAAAAAAACCGAAACCGGTTTTTTTAACCGGTTTTTTACAACCGCTTAGTAACCGAAACCGAACCGCCGGTTGTAGACCGGTTATGGTTTTTTGCCTTCGAAACCGGTTAATAACCAAAACCGGTTACAAAAAACCGGTTTTAACCGGTAAAAACCGGGTTTTTTTATGTTAAACCGGTTAAAAACCGACATTAACCGGTTTGATCGGTTATTAGTTTGAGTAAAAAAAACCGGTTAGTAACCGGAACCGGTTATACAAAAAACCGGTTTTTGATTTTGATGAGAAAAACCGGTTCGGTTAGTAACCGAAACCAGTTTTCGAAAAAAACCGATTTGTACACAAATAACCACCAACGCCACCTCCTAAACCACCACCGCCACAGCTACCGTCGCCGGCCTACCGCCGACTACAAGCATCAAAACCGTCTGATTGTTGCTTCAAACTGAAATGATTCGATGTTCATGTTGGTAGATCTAGGGTTTCCACAACCTTTTTGGCATACAGACAAAGGATGTCATGAGAAAATATGTGCAATCTGATATTCCTCAAATTGTTATTGAGCTCCAAAGTGGCATACTAACAGAATGATTTTTTGATTCTAAGAACATCAGGTATGCTTGATTTATTGGTTTATTATTATTATTAAATTCCTTCAAGTTTGCAATGACAAAAAGTGGACCTTTATGTTGGGTTGTGTTTAACCTTCAAAATGTATTCTAGTGGATAACTTCACTATTATTTTATTATTTTTCAACTTCTTCGATAGTTTCTAAAACGCAATGTAATAAATAAATGGATTATTGAAAATGTATGAAACACAATGAGTTCTTTGAATTGAAAATGTATAAAATGCAATGAATTCTTAAAACATAATAAGTTGTTATTGAAAATGTATCCAAATAAATGAATATTTTTTAATAAGCATGTTTTAATTGTTTTTTATAACACATCTACTTTATTGCGTTTTATAAAACACATCAAAGCATTGCGTTTTATTGTGTTTTAGCCCATTACGTTTTAAAACACAACGAAAAAACACATTTTTTCTCTTGTTTTTAGTCTATTGCGTTTTAGAATAAACATTTTTTTTTGTGCTTTTTGTCCATTGCGTTTTAGAAAAAACACTTATTTTGTGTTTTTGATCCATTGCGTTTTAGAAAAAACATTTTTTTCTTGTGTTTTTTGTCCATTGCGTTTTAGAAAAAACACTTTCTTTTGTGTTTTTTTGCCCATTGCGTTTTAGAAAGAACACTTTGTTTTGTGTGTTTGATCCATTGCGTTTTAGAAAAAAAAACACTTTCTTTTGTTTTTTGTCCATTGCGTTTTAGAAAGAACACTTTCGTTTGTGTTTTTAGTCTATTGTGTTTTACAAAAAAAATCATTTTTTTGTGTTTTTTGTGAATTGCGTTTTATGCATTTGAGTTACCGAAATTTGTTTTTTTTCAAAAGTATAGTAATAGTGTGCTCGTTTTAAAGATAAATAAACGTCCGTTTTTATGGTGCAATTTTTATAAAAAAATAATGTCGTATGAAAGAGTTATTAACGTTTAAAAAACTATGGAGAATTGGATGAGAGAGAAACTATTGTTTTGTATTGACTAGAATGCTCTCACACAAATCTACGCGTCTCCTCTTTTTGATTCAATTTCACAAATTTAATCATAGCCCTTGATTACTAAATAGATGGACAAGATTACTTCCTATCCAAATAAAATTCCTATTATATCTTAATCCATATAAAATAATCATAACATTAATGGAAGTAGTTAAGATATCAAAGATTTTAAAATTATAATCAAATGTTTATCACTATTTGAGTAAACTGCCATTTTGGTCCTTGAGGTTTGGCTAGTTTTGCCACTTTAGTCTAAATTTCAAACATTTTGCCATTTTGGTCCCTGTGGTTTGGTTTTGTTGCCATTTTGATTCAAATTTCAAAATTTAGTCAGTTCCCAACTTAAAACCTGGTTTTTTGTCTTTATCCTTAGAGGTATTTTAGTCATTTTTGATTTATTATATACTACACAAGTGTGACTCTCTCTCATAAACTCTCACCCCCTCAGTTTCTCTCTCATAAACACCCCTCTCTCATACCTCCGCCACACCTCAGCCACCACCACACCTGCGTCAACTCCATCCTCCGCCACCACCACACCTCCACCACCGACCCCCTGCCACGACTACCTGCAAAATCATCTTACCACTCATCACCTAAATCAGTCCACCTCCGCCGCCACCGCCACACCTCAGCCACCACCACACCTGTGTCAACTCCATACCTCCGCCACCAATCCCCTGCCACGAACACCTGCAAAATCATCTTACAACTTTTGTTCTTCACAGATCTAAACGTTTCAAACCAGACAGAATCCAGATCTAAACGACTACCTGCAAAATCATCTTATCACTTTCGCAACCTAGATCCGACCTCCGCCACACCACCGCTTTCTGGCTTGTTTGGGGCCTACGCAGATTTGGAGTTTCACCAATTTGGGGCGGTTGGCTGGTGATGATGGTCGATTGGCTTGTGGTGATGTTGCTTAGAATCGTTAAGGGTGATGGGTGGTGATTGTTGTGGAGGCTAGGTGAGAGAGTTGGAAATGTGGGAATTTCAGGGTTTTTGAGAGGTTAAAAAAGGTTTGAAAGTGAAACGACAACCGTGGTAGTTGTCACACCCCGACCCGCAGCGGATAAGGTGATCGGGGCATGATTGGGTTATCATCAAAGCTCATGACATTTATTAAACGTTTCATATTCATTAATACAATTTAAATGGAAATTTACAATGATTGCTACAACATGATCTAACTACAATCTAAACTTCTTTGTTCTCTTCTAAGGCATATCCTATGTTATCCTTGCTTCAACCTGTTCACCTGTATCATGTGTAAAAAAGGTTTTTGGATCAACATAATGTTGGCGAGTGAATCCTATGGAAAACATTTGAACAATTCATTTAAATTGATTATGAAATATGTGCACAACCAAACATGAGTAAAATTAGATGTAACTTGATCAACAATCATAATATGTTAAATGAAAACACTCATGAATAATAATGGAACAATTAAAGGCACGCGTTGCTCAACTCGTCTCTCACGAGGAACTGAGGGGCCTGATGAATGAATTGCATAAACATGATAATATGAATAACATAACTACAGACAATATAAACTCAATGAAAACACACATGAACAATAATGAATTGAATTGAAGCACGCGATGTTCTACTCGTTTCCCACGAGGAACTGATGGGCTTAATGTATGAGTTTCATGTAATTTGACAAACGGAATATAAGTAAATCACAACAATAGATCAATCTAAGTTTAAGTCATGATGTGGTATGGCACAAGTTTAAATAAATAAATTAATTATTTCATAACACATGACACACCCCAAAACGTGTAATTTAAAAGGGGAATTGTAAGATTCACTCACAGTGGGTGCGTTCGGTTGATGACGTTGAATGCACGCGAAGTGGTTTTAACCACGAGTGAGATTTAACCTAGATAAATCGCATTATGGTTTGGTAAGTAAGCGAATTTTATTAAACTATTTTAGTAGGATTGTTGGGTGTATTTTTGTGAGTTTGAGGCTATTTTCTAATCTTAAAAATGTTATTTTTAAGTATTTATAATTGATTTTTAATTAAAATAATTAAATAAAAATGATAAAAAAATATTTTATTTTTGCTACAGTTGACTTTGACCAGTTGACTTTGACCTGACCGTTGACCGGTTCAATGGCAGATTATTGTGCGCTGAGTGAGGCTCGAACCCGAGACCTCCCGTACGCGTGCACGCAGCTCTACCAACTGAGCTACGTGTCTAACCCGTTATATATCCGATTTTAATTATATATATACATTAATTAGAATTAACAGAAAATCATTTTTATTTTAAAAACATTTTAAGCGGTTCGGCGGTGCGCTCCACAGGTCTCGAACCCGGGACCTGTGGGTTAATCTAACACACAGTCCACCGCTGGACTGTGTGTTTAACATGTTATATACTTTGATTTTTATTATACTTAAATACAATTTAGTTATTTCATTTTTCTGCCTTATTTAAAAAGAATAGATAATCGTCCGAGTCGGTGCTGAAGACCGACTCGAACTCGTGACCAGCGATATAAACAAACACACAGTCCACCGCTGGACTGTGTGTCTAACTTGGTTATTATTCCGGTTAACAATATATTTAACATATATCTGTGGCGATCCGGTTCAGTAAACAAAAAATGCATTTTATTAAGGCAGCGTGTGTGAGACGGGAATCGAACTCGAGACGTTTTGCGTTTTATATGTGCACACAGTCCACCGCTGGACTGTGTGTCTAACCCGATTAATTTCATGATTTTAATTAAACTTATATGATAACAAGTCATCATCTTCTTCACTGAAAGAATAACCAGAAATCGGTGACAGACTGGTTCGAAATTTTAAATCGGTTTCTTAGCGTTTTAGGTTAATTACTGGTAATATAGAAGTGAAAAGAAAAAGAATTAAGCGAAAGAGGTATACCGACTGGACCCTCTGTTTTCCGGCAGAACTCCGGCGACAGCAATCAACTCCGTCGTCAGGTGTCTTGCAGCATCAAGTCTCCGGAAAGCTTGGAAAGAGTATGGGTATCTCCGGTATAAGCTTCAGAGGTTCAGAAAAGCTCGGCAATGGGGAAACCGGTTTTCCGGCGACGAACAGGGTTATTCCGGCGAGTGGAATTACGCCGAGAAAAGGTGTGATTTTTGAGCGAAAGTGTTTGTCGTGGTTTGAGGGTGAATTTATAGGGAATAATCGAAATGTATTTGATCTGATTTACGACTGGGTTCATCAGTTCAAGTTTTCCGGCGGTTTTGAAAAGTGTCGCGGACTTCAAACGTCGGTTATAACCGATGTCTGATTAAAAGTTTACGTTATAACGTAAATCGTAGTTAAGACTCGCGAATATTCCGGGATTCCGACGACTGAACCGTTTGGGCGCCGGTTTTGAATTCGTAAAGTCACTTTATCAATTAAATGATTCTATTATATCACAAACAAAGTCCGCGGCGCAGTGGTTTGTGTGTGTGAAGATAAGTTGCATCTGATTCGGTACAGACCCGGGTTCGAAACCCGGCTGAAACAATTCATTTTTATTTTGCGATTTTTGACAGTTTTTCAAAAACTAAATATATATTCCCGTATATTAATTGATTACGGATCGTTTAAAAATATTTTGGGCATTTAATTCGCAACGAAAATTTTGACTGACTGTTCGGTTGCTAAACGGAGCGGGTTTGGTAAATCCGTTTTTGACGGATGTTACAGTAGTGGTTAACTCCGGCGCGGTGGTGGTGGTCCGACGAAGGTGGTAGTGGCGGCTGTGGTGAGGAGGGGGAGGAGGTGGCGGTGGTGGAGTTCACGGTGGTGGGAGAGAGAGAAGAGAGAGACAGAGGGGGGAGAGTTTATGAGAGAGAGACAGTGTGTAGTATATAATAAATCTAAAATGACTAAAATGCCCCTAAGGATAAAGACAAAAAACCAGGTTTTAAGTTGGGGAATCTGGCCAAATTTGAAATTTGGACCAAAATGGTAACAAAACCAAACCACAGAAACCAAAATGGTAAAAGGTTTGAAATTAGACTAAAGTGGCAAACTAGTCAAACCTCAGGGACCAAAATGAGAGTTTACTCGCACTATTCTTAAGAAGTTAATAATATTTTGGATTATTACTAGCGCGTATATTTCAGTTGATTGACTTACACGCACACCGCGCACTATATAAACAGCAGCAAACCCTAATTTCTTCAAATTCAAAATTACCCCCAATTTCTTCAACCTTTTTTCACTTTACGCAAACAATAAACCCTAATTACCTTCGATTTTCATAATGATGGTTGCTGGAGCAGCAGAGATGATGTGCGATCAATTCAATTTAGGTCTTCTAAAACTCGCCGCTGTTACGCCGGAATCCGCACCGGTTTCGATCTCAATCTCTGAGAATTTGGTAAATTCTTCGTTACTTTTGATTTACGGTTTCCTGATTTATTATTGTTTGTTGTTTGTTAGGTTTTTACGGTTTTTTTTATGTGAATTGATGATTGTATATTAAGGAATTCTTTGCAAAAACTATATATGTTTCTTTATGTTGGAAGGCTGGATGATTTTATTTTGCTTGGTGCTATATATTTGTGCTGCTTGATTTGATAGTTTGATCAACCTGATATACGAGAGTCGAATGTTTTTTTTTCGTTGTTTTTTATGGTTGTTTATTGATGGTGCTGACATATTGTTATCTGTTTTTTAGGGTGTAAGCTGCTCTGTGAATATCAAGAGTAATACGGTTGTGGAGTCTACTGCACGGAGTTTGAGTCCAACAAGCATCAGGTCAGGAAGTCATACGGACATTGGGCCACGCAGATTAAACGAAGACCAACATATCATGATCGATGATCTCTCAAAGCTTCTGGGTGATGCTTACAAGTGGGGTCTCGCGAGTTCATTCTACGCTCTATTTGATGGTCATAATGGGTCCGAGGCAGCATCTTATGTTAAAGAACACGCCATGAGGTTATTCTTTGAGGATTCTGATCTACCACAAGCAGCACCAGCTGGCGCTTCAGACGCAGATGCTTTGTTCTTAAAACAAGTGGAAGAGTCTCATAACAAAGCGTTTTTACAGGCTGATCTAGCCTTAGCTGATGAATGCAGTGTGAGCGACTATTGTGGAACGACAGCTTTAACTGTTTTGATCATGGGAAGACATGTAATAATAGCAAATGCTGGTGACTCTCGTGCGGTCCTATGTAGGAACGGGTCTGCAACACAGATGACTGAAGACCACAGAGGGTCGACTTGTTTACAAGAAAAGGAAAGATGTGAGGGGTTGGGTGGTTACTTTGATGAAGACGGTTACCTGAACGGTCAACTTAGCGTGACGCGTGCGCTTGGAGACTGGCACATGAAGAAGGATAAGTTGCTGATTGCTGAACCGGAAGTGAGACAAATGGTGTTGACGGAGAAAGATGAGTTTATGATAATTGCATGTGATGGGATATGGGATGTCATGTCAAACCAAGAAGCGGTGGCTCTTGTTCGGTGTGAATTAAGGAAGCATAACGACCCTCAACGGTGTGCTAAAGAGCTCATTGCTCAAGCCTCACACCTTCACTCGGCTGATAATCTAACTGCTATTGTCGTTTGCTTCTCTTCTCCCGCTCTTACTCCTGCTACTCAAGCTCGGTTTCCAAATTCAAGGCTCTTTAAGAAGAAACCCTTAAATGTACTGTAAAACTTGATCAAGTGGTCACTTAGGAGAGACGCAATAGAATTCGATTCATTTGTTGAAAAAATTTGAGTATTTTTTATTCATTTTATACGACATTTTATGATTATAAAGAAAGTTGTAAATTTTGTTCCTACTGTTTTTTTATTTATATCTGCTACTGAAGCAAAATTCGAAATCCATTGTACTAAAATCGCTATACTAAGGTTTGGGAGAACTGATGAGAATCGGATTCGTCGTACGAGAGGTAATCAAACTAGCAGAATTCAATCAACCTGTCAAAATCGGATTGTGAGGGATTCATAGAGACCATGTAGCATCTTGAAATGTTGAGAATCGAAGAGTATTTGATGAAACTTGTGATCTTTTAGCATCTGCCCTTTCTTTCTAAGTTTCAACAACTTATTTTTGTTTATGTTTATTTGAACTTTGATTGTATCCAAAATCATATATAAAGCAGGATAGAGACCTTTTTAGCACCGAACTCAATCTTGTTTATTTTGCATTGGCACCGAACTCAATCTTGTTTCTGAATCAGAATTACAAATGCGGCATGAATCGTAACGGTTTACGCTAACAAATATATTCTTTTGTACATTACAAGTGACCTATTTTAGCCTGTTACCAATTTATCGCTGCGGAAGTAAATCACCAAAGTACAAAACCAAAAATAACTCCTTCAAGCAGACACCCAAGATGCTATACAGAAAAAATAAACACTAGAAACTTAAGAGAGTAGGTGAAGAACAAATAAAAAACGACAGCAGATTCGTACACAGTAACTTTTCTTTAACATTTTTAAATAAACATCACATTATCAATGAAGTTTAACCAAAAAACAATGTTTCCCGATACAATGTGCAAGCAATAAATTCATAATTTTTGTAGTTCAATGGCTTACACCGAATTAGTAGTGTAGATCAAGAAAGATTTAGTGTTGGTATAACTGGTCGCTAACAACTTCCCTGCATTAGTTGGCTGAGAGAATGCCAACTGACCGTGTTCAAGAATCAAACCCGAGCAGAAACTTTTCCTGCATTCGCGTTAAAGCTTTAAGCATACACAAGTTGCAAGATAATTCAGAGGTGGCAATTTCTAACTCATTTACCTTGTGGCCTCAAGTAAATGAGTAGCAACATGCTTTCTTCTATTGGATGGTGTGACCCAAATTGCACGGATGCCACATACAGCTGGCACAGCGTCTTTTTCACATATGATGGCTCCAAGAAGAGCGTTTTCTGATTCTCTTTCGTTCTTAGCTGACGGGTTTTTTCTTGTGATTTCTCGTTGGAAACTAATGCTACCGAATCGGAGGTTGGTTGAAGTCAACTTACCCTCTTTCCTTGTGATGCTTACATCAGCTTTTTCGCCTGAGTTTGAAATTAACCGATATGCCTTTTTAATTGGCTCTGCAACTAGACAGCCAGAAACCCTATGCGAAGAAATAAAAAGATAAACCTACAAGTATGAAGACCAAATATTAGTTGTTAATGAAACGTCTATATGGAAGAAAAAAGTCAACAAGTCAAATCAAGAACATTGTTGAAATAGGCACCTTGCAATCTTTATGAAAGATCCATCCGTCACCGAGCTCCATCTCCATCATTTTAATAACCTCCTCAACCTGTTATCATAAGGTTATTTAGAAGGGTCATCAATAGCATTATTCCTGATATTAAGCAAGCATTTCATTAAGTAACAAAAATCTGGTGTACCTTTTTAATATGAGCTGGAGGATCGCCATTTTGTACTAAAATAACACGCCCATTTTGTAACGAGAGTGGATCGATCACTCTTTCATTACGCCAGCCCTTGAGTAAAAGAATCCATGAATGATTAGTAGAGTAAAAACAACATTCAAAAAGTATGTTTCAAAAGGGTATAGCAATTCATGACACAGTCAAAGTACGGCACGGTCGTAATTTGGGTTGGCTAGCGTAACCCTTTTCAACCCTTGTAATAAATAAGTCATGTTGAGATTCTACTAAAACTAATACTTGATCCTAAAAAGTGAGAAGCTCACAAAAGCAACGGGGTTTGAACCAAGGCAAGAAGTGCAAAGCCAAAAAAAACCTAATGTACAAAAGTTTGATGCATAAAAACACCCAAAATAAAAGTGCGGCATTATAATCTAGTAGCAATTTGGGGTGGGATAAGGCTTAAGGACCGTTAGGTCATGAGTTCAATTTCCAAAGGGGGTTTTTTCCATATGTATTGGATTTCCTCTTGAATTGGTATATATGCATTATTGCCTAGTGGGGATGGATACGGTCGGGTGGTTCTGCTGGTAACACGATGATACTCCAATGGTCCGTCAAAAAAGGGCGATTTTCTTGAGACTACTACCCATCAAGAAAGTGGGACCCACAAAAATGTAAAATGTAAAATAACCTAAACATACGTTTCTATAAATCAAACAGATCAATGTGTACCTTCAATCCAATACCATGAGTATAACTCTTGTGAAACTCTTTATGCAGCCTCTCATCATCTTCATCTCCAGGCACAAACTTCATCCCACAAATCTTACAATTCCGAAACATAAAATCAGACTGACCCAAATCCAAATGAAACTGTGCATACTTTCTTTTCTTATTCAAAACCCTTTTGCAATTCATAATCTTTTTCTCATCATCCTCTTCAATTCCATCATCATCCCCCCTGCACACAAAACAACAAAATTTAATCAATTTCAAATCATTAACAGTTTCGATGACATAAAGAATTTGAATTTACGAAATAATAAGAAATATACCTCTCTGTTTTTGGGGTCGTCGAGTGTATATAATCGGAACTTCATGTTCTCTGGTGAAGTCGTCTTCTTCTTCATCGGACGGATTGTCGAATAGATCTGTGGCTTGATTTTGCAATGCCGGAGAAGAATTGGGTTTGAAGAATGAGTTTATTTTCGATTGCATTGCTTTGAAGAGTTCTGAAATTGCAAAAATTGAGATGCTTTGGGTTCCTTTTTATGTATTTCGTTTTCCCGCGTAATTTTGCCCCCAAAAGTTTATTGAAATATTTAAACGGGAAACTTTAGATTTATTTTTATATATCAAATACAAAAAAAGGTTTTTTTAAATACTTTCTACATTCATATGTATTTGTTATTTATATATATTTCGGGTACGGTTTATACTTTATACTATATTTTTAAAACAAGTCTATACAAATCAGTATCTAAGCTTTTAATACTAGAGATGATCATCAGGTATCGAGCATTGGTAGATTTGATAAAGCATTAGGTATCATTTTTTCTCTAAAATTAAATATTGGTATTTTCATTATGAGTATCGGCATGGTAGTAATACCATATAGAGATTAGCTTTTTGTAACGAGCATCGTAACCATAGTGATACCTACCAATAGATTCGGTACCTATCTTTCTAGAAATTTTGTGTTGGTATTTTTGGAACCGGTTGGTAATTTTGTGCATCGTAACTAAGATGACATCTGATGTCACATGTAATGTTCCGATGTAAGAAAATGGTTGACGTAATCAGTGACGGACCCAGAAACTTTTTTCATGGGTGGCGGAAATTTTTAGGCCGGTTGTCTGTCGCTAAAAAAAAGTTGATTCGGCTCAAGTCGGGTTGATCACATCATTATTTGGTATTTATAATACCTATTAAATAATAATTTTATCAAAACATATCTAAAAAATATATCTCTACATAGTAAAATATTCCTATATATATATATAAATGTATATAATCAAAAGAATTAATAATCATATACTAAATAAAATAAATTAAGATAAAAATATTAAATAAAATAAAAGGATTAAAGTTTTTTTGTATTATGTTAAGTAATAAAATAAAAAGAAAATAAATTAAGTGAAAAATATCCTAAAAGTAACTTACATGATTTTAGTTTCACTTTTACGTGTATGACATTGAGACTACGTTCACGTTCAAATTAGAATTTTAAATAAAAGAGTTTAGGTTTAACTTTTATAAGGGGCTGTGAGTTATCTTTCTGGCCCAATTTACCACATATATTAATATAATAATAGGTTATCTCTTACCTTCTTGCCTTATTTGCAGAGCTGCTATACAACCAGAAAATATTAAACATTCAAGCTTCACCATTCACCAACTACTCTTCGTCGTCTACTGTTAGCTTCTTTTCTTTATTTCTCTTCAAGTGTACTAGCTTTTAAGATTTCATGCGGGTGCAGAGTCAAAATTTTAAGGGATGTGTTCGAGATTTTATGTAACAACCCAACCCGGCTTTGGGTTGACGTATCACTTATACAGTACATCAGAGATCAAAACATCATTCCATACCTTTATAAAACTTTACATTATTTCACATAAGTCATAATGTTGTACAAAACAGTTTAAACTTTTTATGAAAATCCATGTGCGTTTCTAATCCCTCGAGCCATCCATCCAAGTCTTCCCGAGCAGTCTTTGCAACCTAACGTACATAAGAAGGAAAATGTACGCCTAAGTAAACAGGGTTTACTCAGTGGGACAACAATATAATATACAATTTCCTAACAATATCTATATATATCAAACAATATACGTACAACACATACAGTTAGTCACCTTCGATGTGTCACATTCAGTAGTTCAGTGTGTAGTCAGTTCACATACAATTCGTCACATAATCCCATTCAGTAGTTCACATTCAGTTTTTCAGCGCGTCACCTTTCGGTGCGACACAATCAGTAGTTCAGTGCGTCAAGATCAATATTTTCTAAAGCCATATGACTATATATATAAATATAATAGCACAAAATCTAGAAGTATATAAATATAATAGCACAAAATCAAGAAGTTCTCATACGCATAGCATCACGAATCTCAATTTCCAACTACGAGGTAGTGGAAACCCGAATTCATACACATAAAGTTGTTTAGAGTCCGTACCTTTTTTCTTGATTTGTTATCTTAAAATAATAGTCTTGTTTAAGCGTGATCGTATGAACTTACACCGTGTTCATATATTTCATAAGGTTGTGTTTGTACATAAAAGTATATATGTATTTGTTAGTTTAGTTATGTCTTGTTAAAAACCACACGTTGCTTAAGTAATCATTTATAAGTTAGTTTTGCATTAGATTGAAGAATAAGTATTTGTGTTTATTAGTAAAACATAATATTACTTTCAGTGATAAGTAAATACTCATTAAATGTAGGTTTAATAAGATAAACATTAATTAAAAATAAATGTTAGTCACAAGACTCGAACTTGTGACATTGTAAGTAAAAAGGCTTAACTAGTGAGCCACTTAATCCTTTATATTTGTCTTACAAATCTGATTATTTAAATAAGAAATCTGATGGTATTATTTAGAAAATATGACAGTAATAATATCTCCAGTAAGGTTTGAATCCAAAACCTCTAGTTATGTATTTTGAATATTGATGACTTTAACTAGAATTCTGGTGGGTTTAAATATAATTCTGATGTATTAAAAAAAGAATGTCTCTTGCAAGATTTGAACCCATGACCTCTTAGGTTATATGTTAGAGTCTTAACGAGTGGACCACTTAGTTATTTATGCTTGAATAATGAATTATGATGTTTTATATAAGAAATCTGATGCATTAATTCATTTTCTGATGTTTTTATAAAATTCTGATATTTTATCAGAATTTCTGATGGTTTATCAGAAATCTGATGAAAATTTGATGCTTTTAACAGAAATCTGATGGTTTATCAGAAACTCAAACTCAGTTTCTGATGCATTATTCAGCATTCTGGTAAAAATATATGCTTCCAGCAGAATTCGAACTTGAGACCTCTGGGTTGTAAACCAGCTGCTGAACCAACTGGGCTACAGGATGTAATATCCGTAAAAAAAACGGATTTACCAAACCCGCTCCGTTTATTAACCGAACAATCAGTTAAAAATTTCGTTGCTTATTTAATGCCCAAAATAATTTTAAACGATACATAATTAATAAGTATATGGGGAATATATAATTTGTTTTTGAAAAACTGTTAAAAATAATGAAATAAAAATAAAATGGTACTGCCGGGTTTCGAACCCGGGTCAGTCAGCCGGGTCAACAATAACTTAACACTTAACCATCCAACCACTGCGCCACTAGTGTTTTTTTGTTAATTAATGGAAACAATTAATTCATATTATAATTCTAGAATTCAAAATCGGCGCGCCCAATTGCAGTCGTCGGAAATCCCGACTAACTCGCCAAGAATTGACGGTTACTTCAGTTATAACGTAAACTCTAATCACTGCATCGGTTATAACCGACGCCTGAGTCCGCGACACAAGTTATAACCGCCGGAAAGTTTCTAACCGACGAATCAAGTCGGAAATCGGACCAAATTCATCGATGACCTGCCCTATAAATACCTCCTCGAACCTCTGCAAGCTTTTTCGCTCAAAACCGCACCTTTACCCGACGTAATACCACTCGCCGGAAAAGTTCTGCACCTCGCCGGAAAACCGAGCCCTTCACTTCTGAGCCTTACTGAACACCCAGAACTTACACCGAAGCCACTCACATCCATCTCAAACTCTCTGAAGACTCTCTGCCGCAAGACACACGTCGCCGGAAGTTTCTGCTGTCACCGGAGTTTCGCCGGAGAAACAGAGGAGTCCAGTTCGGTATACCCTACGCTTAATTCTTTCATTCTTTTTATTTATCTCACCTGTAATTAACTGAAACACACTAAAGAACATGATTAAAATCGTTGAATCAGTCAGTCATCGTTTCTGGTTAAGATCAACGAAGAAGACGAAGTTTCGGTAGTATATAAGTTTAATTTAAATCAAGAAATAACTCGGGTTAGACACACAGTCCAGTGGTGGACTGTGTGCACATTAAAAACGCTTACGTCTCGAGTTCGAATCATGTCCCACTCTCCCTCGCTTTAATGAAAATGTTCCTTTTTATTACTGAACCGGATTCATTTCATATAGTTGTTAAGTATAATAAAAACCGGAATAATAACCAAGATAGACACACAGTCCAGTGGTGGACTGTGTGCGCGTTTAAAACACAGGTCACGAGTTCGAGTCCGGACTACCGCATCGGTCCGGACAATTATCCAACTTTTTATTTAAGACAGAAATGAAAATATTTAGTTTGTATATAAGTATAATAAAAATCGGTTTATTTAACAAGTTAGACACACAGTCCAGCGGTGGACTGTGTGTTAACTCAACCCACAGGTCCCGGGTTCGAGACCTGTGGAGCGCACCGGTCCGACGCATTAAAGCGTTTTTTAAAAATAAATGATTTTCAGTTTAATCTAATTAGTATATAAATATAATTAAAAACAGAAATATTTCGGGTTAGACACGTAGCTCAGTTGGTAGAGCTGCGTGCACGCGTACGGGAGGTCTCGGGTTCGAGCCTCACCCAGCGCACACATACACACATGCGAACCGGTCAAAGTCAAAGTCAAAGGTCAACGGTCAACGGTCAAAAAGTCAACATTTTTTTTTATTATTTTTATTTATTTATTTTATTTAAAAATCAATTAAAACTACTTAAAAATAACATTTTTAAGGTTAGAAAATAGCCTTAAACTCACAAAAATACACCCAACAATCCTACTAAAATGGATTAATAAAATCCGTTTACTTACCGAAGCATTATGCCATTATCTAGGTTAATTTCACTCGTGGTTAAAACCACTTTGTGCGCATTCAACATCATCAACCGAACGCACCCAATGTGAGTGAATCTTACAACTCCCTTTTTAATTACACGTTTTGAGGTGTGTCATGTGTCATAAAATTAACTCGTTTATTTAAACTTGTGCCATACCATATTGTGATCTAAACTTAGATTGTATACATTGCTTGTAGTTATGTATTTCATTTAGTCTATTTATATGCAATTCATTCATTAGGCCCATCAGTTCCTCGTGTGAGACGAGTTGAGCAATACGTGCCTCAAAACAAATCCGTTATTGTTCGTGTGTGTATTATTGAGTTTATATTGTTTTTAGTTATGTATTTCATATTGTCAAGTTTATGCAATTCATTCATTAGGCCCATCAGTTCCTCGTGAGAGACGAGTTGAGCAACGCGTGCCTCTAAACGATCCATTATTGTTCATGTGTGTATTGTTTAATATTAAATTGATTGGTGAATAAGTTTACATCTATTTTTACTCATGTGTGATTGTGCACTTTATTTCATAATCAATTAAATAAACTTGTTCAAATGTTTTCCATAGGATTCACTCGCCAACTTTTTGTTGATCCAAAAACCCTTTTTACCCATAATACAGGTGAACAGGATGAAGCAAGGAAAACATAGGAAATGCCTTAGAAGAAAACAATGAAGCCTAGATTGATATTTAGGACATGATGTAATATTGATTGTAATTTTCCATTAAAGTGTATTAATGAATATGAAACGTTAAAATAAATGTCATGAGCTTTGATGATAACCCAATCATGCCCCGATCACCTTTCCGCTGCGGGTCGGGGTGTGACAGATTGGTATCAAAGCCATGACTATAGGGATATAGGATAGGTTATTAGACCCTTAGAGCCTATACTATAGTTTGCCTAAAATTTTAATTGATTAGGTGGTTACATACAAACTTATGATATTTATTTGTTTCATATTTGTTTATACTTACAGTCAAACATACATACTTATATACACATTTATCATACATATATCAATGTTCATATATTCAATTCATCTTCATACTTTTGTTATTCAGAGCCACTCCTGTGCCGTTCAGGATGTTGGGGCAAAACCTCATCGAGGACGATGAGTCCTTTAGGGGGGTGATTGTAACACCTAATGGCAACCTCCCAAATGTGGGGCAAAAAACCTCATCGAGGATAATGGCAACCTCCTACATGTTGGGGCAAAACCTCATCGAGGACGATGAGTCCCTTAGGGGGGGTGATTATAACACCTAATGGCATACCTCCCAACATCGTCCGTGGACAGGAGAGATTCCTGGCTCATAAGTAATGCCCTACCCCTAAAATCACCAACGCGTTTTGGGCGTAATGCTAGTGGATGAGAGGAGAACTCCACAGTTAAGCGTGCTCAAGTGGGAGTAGTACCAGGATGGGTGACCTCCTGGGAAGTCTCCACCAGGGCAACAAAAAAACAAAGCCGTGAGTTCCTGGATGGGCCACCCATCAGGGGCAAAGCGGACAATATTGGTGATAACGAGGGGCAGGGGTGTTACACAGGAGCCCTTGTGAACAAATAGCTTCATTTTTTATTATTACTTAGTTCAACTAGTTCATCTTCTTCTTCATCATACTTTATGTAAAACTATTATTTTCATAATAAAATCTACATTCCGTTTTCATTATAGATTAACATTAAAGTGTCAAAAATAAAGATTTAGTTTGTAGTTACCTTGGTCAAAAACACGTTTCGGCTACTAGAGACGTCGTCGGAAAGTACGTAAATATCACCGGAGTTAGTATTTCTTCACCGGAAATGGCTTCGGTTGGTTTGTTTTTCGTGGTTAAAGCTTCGAGTGGTTTAGTAGAGGTGGTTTAATGGTTTAGTAGACATAGTAATGAACGAAAGTAGCGTCGGTATGGTGTTCGGTTTCGGTTATGGTTACCGGAACCGGGTTTTCTTATGAGAAGGTGATAGTAGATGGTGTGGTTTGAGAATGATATTTAGGATGGTTTTTGCAAAGGGTTTTCTTCTCTATTTATAGAGAAGAAAGGAGGTTTCTCGTTGGATGGAGGTTTGCAGAGAAAATAACTCATACCAATAATATTTTATTCACAAATAATTTTCCTCCACTCAATTCACACAATGATAAACAAGTTGTCTGACAATTCATCTTCTTTTCCAATTTGCAAGTTTTCTCATTGATAGATATTGTATATACCTACATATATATCTGTGACACCTCGAAACTTTTCGTCCAATAAAAATCCGACACGTGTTCCGGAAATTATTGGTTGCCACATGTAGCCGAGAGGGACCAACGACGCCGTCATGTTATTTTAATAACCTCTGAACGAGCATCAAGGAAAGTCGGGGAACCAAAGTGGTGAAAATGCCAAACTTCAAATTTCTGAAGGTCCTTACGGACCGTAACAGCATCTGGTTATGGACCGTAAGATTAAACAAATATTGGTTTCAGTAAGGCGGTTACGAACCGCAAGCCTTTATGGTTACGGTCCGTAACCAATTCAAATATGTGGGCGCCAGAGGTCCTTACGGACCGCAAGGCATAACCCTTACGGTCCGTAAGGGGGTACCAGCGACAGAAACATGGCAGGCTGTTGTGCTTGCCACCTTGCTCGCCATTGTCACCATCCTTCTGCTTGTGCCACGATCCTACCCACTTGTACTCATCCTAGATCAACTCCTAACACCTGGAGTGATCCCATGCTTCCTCCATTGCTATAAATAGCACCCTTGTGTGAAGCTCCAACTTGCTCATTCCTCTCATTCACCTCTCTTGATCACTTGGAAAGCCCCTGCTTATCTTGGAGCATTCCCCTGAGTTCTAAGTCTTTCTTTGGTTCACTAGTAAGTGTTCCAACTCAGTTCTTTCCTTTTTAATAGGCTTTAAGCCAATGTCAAAGCGTTGACGTAAAAACACTTTGACTTTGAGCTAAGACCATTATGGTCCAGCCAATGTTCGTAACGAACATGGCTACGTGATCGTAATAAGGTAGGTGTTAACCCTTCAAGAGGGCACCTTCTGATTACCACGTTTGCTTGGTCAATTGACGGGTCAAAGTTATGTTAATAAAAAGTCAAACGGATCAGTTTTGAAATAAAATCATAACTAGCAATGTAGGTGTTATGAAACCTGTTTTGACACTCTGAAAACTTGGTAATAAGTATAAGAACGTGTAGGAACATGTTCGGCTCATCAAGTCCAGGCCTAAGGTCGGCTCGCAACCGAAAGTCGCAAAGTTTGACTTCCAGTTCTGACCCGATTTAGCAACATTAGCTTTGGTCCCTAAGTTGCATTATGACCATGTTATAGTATGCTATAACCCTCTGAAGTTATAGGACATGGTCATGTAGTAATCTGAGTTTTTATACAACTATACGATAAATATGCCTAAAATTGCCCTTTTGTCACAAACTAAGGTTTTGACCACTTATAAGCATATAAATGAGTTGTAAACTGAAGTATTATATTAATAAACCTATTTTCATAGTAGTAACCTAGTCATAAACTATGTTTAACTATTTAACATAATTAACACGTTTAAAGTGACCAAACTGCCCTTTTGGCGTATAAAATGGTTTAAACATAAACTTGACATCAAAACTGATTACCTACTGATGTAATATCATTATTAGAATTATTTGGGATGTTCATTCAGGTTGCAAACTAAGTTTAAGCTATAGTTTGCATATTATGTTCTTAAATGACGATATTGCCCTTTCGGCACTTTAAATGGGTTTTAAACATTTAAATGAACCAAAACTTTATACCCACTGATGTAATATATATATAAACATATTTTGGTCATACAAACCTGGTCAACGACAGTTTTACTTAAATACCATTTAAATCGTCATTTAGCGACTTAATCGCCATTTCGGCGCACAATATGGTTTAAAACCATATTAGAGCATCAAGGCTTGATACATACTGATTTCAAAACATATTTTCAACTTATTAACAGTAGGTACATGTCCCAAACTCAGACTCTCAAATAAGTTATCAAATTATATGTGAAATGACCAAAATACCCTTTCGGGACATTGTTTGGTCTTAAACTATAAACAACGCATATAATTGATGTCCTACTGATATAACATCATAAAATAGGTATTTTTACAGAATGTTTATGTTATTAACATCAGTTTACTTATAAACTCGTTTATTACATTTTAAAATGACGAAATTGCCCTTTTAAGGCATAGTTTGCTTTTAAAACCATAACGGGCTAACATATCAGTAACCTACTGTTATAATAACATATTTTAAACTTAATGGCATATGGAACTTGTATAAGACTCACCCGGTTACCTAGTTTCGCTTATATGTGTTCGGTTAAGCCTACGTGACTAGTTTACGCAATTTAACCGAAACGGGTTTAACCATATCAAAATATTCTCAAATTCCATAATGTAGAATGGTAACCCATATTATACAAGTCCTAGTACTTGTCGGGTCCAAAATGCATTCTCTTCCGGTCATCGCATAATCTAGCGTTTCGTACCGTTATCTTTACTTTAAAGTTAACCGGTCTAAGTCAATGACTAAATAAAGACCCGCTAGCTATCTAATCGGTTAATAAAACCATCCATTCCAGACTAGAGACTTTCGGTAGATTGTCGCCAAGCTAGTTTATTTTGATTACGGTTGTGCTTTGCTTATTTTCTTATTACTAAGGACTGCAAGCCAGGTAAATACTTTAACTTATTTTCCATTATACGGGTTTGGGATACGGTATACTAATACCGCATGGTTGGATATGGGATCAAAGACCAATGAGTCGGGAATTCAAATAATCCATTTTAATTCGTATTGCTTATTATTAAACATTTGGGGGTTAAAACGACCGTGTCCTGGATATCTACGGCTCACTTAATTGCAAATGGCCACGACCTAAGCACGGGTTGTAGGCATACACCCATCAGATGCTAAATTAAAATTATGACCCATTAGGGGTGCACCTATTAAAGGTGTTAAAGTGGTGTGTCGATTAATCATTATCCCGTCATAGTATTCGGGTTCTAAACGTATTATTAGCATGTAAAACTGATAACATGAAAATTATTTATCCCAAGTTATTTATTAAAACTAAGTACCATTGCGTACACTAAATGTTTTCAAAATATTTTCAAAATGAGTCGGTTAAATGTATTTACCAGTAAAAACTGACGTATTTTCAAAAGACTAAGCGCATGTGACAAGTATACGTAATTAGGCTGGAAGTGCTCGGCGAAGCTTAAGAGGAATTGCAACCCTTTGCTTAGAAGCCCTTAGTCTGTTAAATTTCCTTTTGTAATTACATTTCGATCCGCCTGTGGATCTAGTTACAAGCGTTGTATTTATTATTTTGAACTTTGAACATTCAAACGTTTGTAATAGTAATTATCCAGACTTCCGCTGTGTTATATTGTATTGTGTGGTAATGATGATATCAACTTACGTCACGATATTCCCCAACCGGGCCCACCGGGTTACACGTGGAAATTAGGGGTGTGACAATATCATTGTAATTATTACTATTATTATTATTATTATTATTTTTTTTTCGGTTATCACAACTATTACCCCCTTAAAAGAAATTTTGTCCTCGAAATTTGTATATTAGTCATCAATGGCAGAAAAAAAATTTATATTTAAAAAGGCAACATGTTTATTCGTTGATTAGAAAAGTTCGAACATGAGAAAGAAAAGGTTCGAAAGCACAAGACCAGAACTTAAACAAGAGGAACTCCTAAATCTTCTTAAGGTTCATGACCAATAACATCGTACTCGTGGTGTATCTTAGTAAGCTCAGTTGGTTTATTATCAACGCCTAAAGCGAAGACCCTTCCACCGATATTAGATGGTATAGCGTTTGCTCCCGTAGCTGGCATGGATGACTTCTTTCCAGTTTCTTTTGGCGGAAATGGACAATTTTGGATCGCATGTCCGGTTTGTTTACACCTGAAACAACCTCCTGTAAGTTTAAGGCATACTCCACCATGGGGCTTTCCGCAGGTCACACATGTTGCTCGCGGTTGATTATGGGTTTGTGGAACAATTGCTTTGTTATTTTGTGGTGAATGTGGGGAGTTTCTGTTGTGGTTACCATAATTCCGATTAGAGTTTGACTTATGGTTTCCAGTGGGTGGGGTTTGGGTGGAAGTTTGTGCAGTGGTTAAAGCCAAATTTTTCAGAAGGTCGCCTCTATACTGAAGCTTCACAGTTTTGTTTGCTATTTCCAGATTCTGAACTGCATTAGCTACTTCCGTGATGTCTTTAAAGTCTTGGTTGACAACCAACCACTTAATCCTTTCACAGAGTGCCCACTTAAATTTCCAGCTTGCGCAGCTGGGGATCCAGCATCGGGTCCGACGAAACTAGCAAGTCTCGTGAATCGCTCCATGAACTCAGTCATTGGTTCGTCTTCCCTTTGTTTGATGGATGCAAATTCTCGTACATATTCATCACGGAAAGCAACCGGAAAATATTGCTGGAAGAAAAGTGCTTTAAAGTCGTCCCATGGAAGCGTAGCAGCGAATGCATCACCGCCTCTGGCATGTTTCACGGTACGCCACCAGCTTTGGGCATTGTTTTCCAGTTTGTATGCAGCCAATCTTGTTTTGAATTCAGCGTCTACTCCGAGAACTTCGAAGATTTTCTCAATGTGGGTAATCCAATCCTGTGCTTCCATCGGTGTAGCAACAACACTAAAAGATCGTGGTTGTTGTTTTGAAATCTAGACAACCATTTGTGAATGTCAACAGTGGGCGACGTAACTGTATCCTTCACATTCTTGTCTTTGGGCGACGAAGGTGGGGTAGTTAGAGGGTGAGGAGGAGTGGGAGGACGGGGAGGAGTGGGAGGTGGTTGGGTGCTCCTATCGTCACTCACGTGTTGCATAACCGTTTGCATGAGGTCGGGGAGTATTTCAGCGTGCATTTGTTGGGTGACGGTTTGCATCAAATTAGGTAGTAGACCCTCGACAGCACGTTGGACCGCGTCATTAATGCAACGACGCCTAGAAGTTGTGCTTGAGTTACGTGAACTTCGTCGGTTAGTTCTTTTGACTGAAGGCATCTACAAGGACAAGGAAAAGAAGAGGATGATGACAATTTCGAGAGGAAAAACTCTTAGTTTGATGTCTACCCATAACCGCACAGGTTTTATTTTGAGAAAAAGTTGTTTTTTTCGACAGGAAAGAGCCTGAGCTCTGATACCATAACTGTAACACCCCAACCCGGCTTAGGGCTGACGTGTCACTTATACAGTACATCAGAGATCAAAACATCATTCCATACCATTATAAAACTTTACATTATTTCACATAAGTCATAATGTTGTACAAAACAGTTTAAACTTTTTATGAAAATCCATGTGCGTTTCTAATCCCTCGAGCCATCCATCCAAGTCTTCCCGAATAGTCCTTGCAACCTAACATACATAAGAAGGAAAATGTACGCCTGAGTAAATGGGGTTTACTTAGTGGGACAACAACAGTATCATATACAATTTTCTAACAATATCTATATATATTAGACCTGGCAAAACAAGCCCATCTATTCCATTTTGGGTTGATATGGGTATTTTAAATTTTAAGACGGGTCAAGATGGGCCAAACAAAATTAATCACTAGGTTAGGATGAGTTATGAAGTGGTGGATAAAAAAAGAAGAGTAGGTCAGGATGGGTATGAGATAAAACCCAAACAGATCAGGATGGGTATAAGATAAAATCACTAAACTAATTATTACTCGTAGATATCTCTTCACAACTATGACTTCACTAATCGACGCCGTATTACTCTCTTGTCGTTTATCGTTTAAAAATAATAAAAATTTAAAACTAATAAAATAATAAAAATAAATAAAAAAAATCAAAATATTCAAAAAAATCCTAACAATTAAAAAAAATCTAAAAACTCCTAAAAATTCGAAAAAAATAAAAAAAACTATAATAATTCAAAAAAATACTTAAAAATAAGAAAAATTTCTAAAAAATAAAAAAATCCTAAAAA
Organism: Scalesia atractyloides; assembly: GCA_947069175.1. NCBI lineage: Eukaryota > Viridiplantae > Streptophyta > Magnoliopsida > Asterales > Asteraceae > Scalesia > Scalesia atractyloides. The sequence continues at coordinate 83,571,865 of CAMTDV010000004.1, forward strand.
TTCACAAAAATTCTAATAAATCTGAAAAATTAAAAAAATCTAAAAAATCCAAAAAATTATAAAAAATCCAAAAATCCTAAAAATCGAAAAAAATTGTAAAAATTCTAAAAAATTCTAAAAAATACAAAAAAAAAATAAAAAAAATCCTAAATTTCAAAAAAAAAAAAATCTAAAAAGTCCAAAAAATTCTAAAAAAATCTAAAAAAATTCTAAAAAATAAAAAAAAACCTAAAAATCCTAAAAATCGAAAAATTCTAAAATATTCTAAAAATTCTAAAAATTCAAAAAAATACAAAAAAAAAAATCTAAAAGATCATAAATTTCAAAAAAATCTAAAAAATCCAAAAAAATTCTAAAAAAATAGAAAAAATTCTAAAAAATAAAAAAAATACAAAAAATCGAAAAAAAACTCTACAAACTCTAAAAATTCAAAAAAATTCTAAAAAATCCTAAAAATTGAAAAAATCAAAAAAATTCTAAAAAATCAAAATAATTCTTAAAATCCGAAAAATTATATATCAAACAATATATGTACAACACACAGTCAGTCACCTTCGATGTGTCACATTCAGTAGTTCAGTGTGTAGTCAGTTCACATACAATACGTCACATAATCCCATTCAGTAGTTCACATTCAGTTTTAGCGCGTCACCTTTCGGTGCGATACAATCAGTATGTCAGTGCGTCCAGATCAATATTTTCTAAAGCCAACTATATATATAAATATAATAGCACAAAATCTAGAAGTTCTCATACGCATAGCATCACGAATCTCAATTTCCAACTACGAGGTAGTGGAAACCCGAATTCGTACACATAAAGTTGTTTAGAGTTCGTACCTTGTTTCTTGATTTGTTGTCTTAAAATAATAGACTTGTTTAAGCGTGATCGTGTGAACCTACACTGTTCATATATTTCACAAGGTTGTGTTTGTACATAAAAGTATGTATGTATTTGTTAGTTTAGTTTATGTCTTGTGAAAAACCACACTTTGCTTAAGTAATCATTTATATAAGTTAGTTTTGCATTAGATTGAAGAATACGTATTTGTGTTTATTAGTAAAACATAATATTACTTTCAGTGATAAGTAAATAATCATTAAATGTAGGTTTAATAAGATAAACATTAATTAAAAATAAATGTTAGTCACAAGACCCGAACTTATGACCTATAGATTGTAAGTAAAAAGGCTTAACCAGTGAGCCACTTAATCCTTTATATTTGTCTTACAAATCTGATTATTTAATAAGAAATCTGATGGTATTATTTAGAAAATATGACAGTAATAATATCTCCGGTAAGGTTTGAATCCAAAACCTCTAGTTTCTAATCTTCAAGATTTAACCAGTTGGACTACATCACCTTTTTATATGTATTTTGAATACTGATGACTTTAACTAGAATTCTGGTGGGTTTAAATATAATTCTGATGTATTAAAAAAAGAATGCCTCTTGCAAGATTTGAACACCATGACCTCTTAGGTTATAAGTTAGAGTCTTAACGAGTGGACCACTTAGTTATTTATGCTTGAATAATGAATTCTGATGTTTTATATAAGAAATCTGATGCATTTAATTCATTTTCTGATGTTTTTATAAAATTCTGATATTTTATCAGAATTTCTGATGGTTTATCAGAAATCTGATGAAAATCTGATGCTTTTAACAGAAATATGATGGTTTATCAGAAACTCAGACTCAGTTTCTAATGCATTATTCAGCATTCTGGTAAAAATATCTGCTTCCAGCAGGATTCGAACTTGAGACCTCTGGGTTGTAAACCAGCTGCTGAACCAACTGGGCTACAAGAGCCCTTGTGAACAAATAGCTTTATTATTTATTTATTACTTAGTTCACTGGTTCATCTTCTTCTTCATCATACTTTATGCAAAACTATTATTTTTATAATAAAATCTACATTCCGTTTTCATTATAGATTAACATTAAAGTGTCAAAAATAAAGATTTAGTTTGTAGTTACCTTGGTCAAAAACAGTTTCGGCTATGAGAGACGTCGTCGGAAAGTACGTAATTATCACCGGAGTTAGTATTTCTTCACCGGAAATGGCTTCGGTTGGTTTGTTTTTCGTGGTTAAAGCTTCGAGTGGTTTAGTGAAAGGTAGTTTAATGGTTTAGTAGACATAGTAATGAACGAAAGTGGCGTCGGTATGGTGTTCGGTTTCGGTTATGGTTACTGGAACCGGGTTTTCTTAGAGAAGGTGATAGTAGATGGTGTGGTTTGAGAATGATGTTTAGGATGGTTTTTGCAAAGGGTTTTCTTCTCTATTTATAGAGAAGAAAGGAGGTTTCTCGTTGGATGGAGTTTGCAGAGAAAAAATTCATGCCAATAATATTTTATTCACAAATAATTTTCCTCCACTCAATTCACACAATGATAAACAAGTTGTCTGACAATTCATCTCTTCCTTTCATCACAATTTGCAAGTTTTCTCATTGGTAGATATTGTATATACCTACATATATATCATTGTAATTCTTACTATTATTATTATGTTATTATTATTATTATTATTTTATTTTTCGGTTATCACATTTTAACCCGTATTTAACACTATAAATTTTCTTTTTAAGGGGTGCGGCCACCCACCTACGCCACAACGTAGATCCGGCCCTAACGTAATGTCAATTAGCATCTTAGGTTACATCGACAAAAGTGTGGACGTTAACATGCTCTAGAGGTCAAAAATCAGTTTTACGATACCTAATACAGGTTTAATGATCTCTTGAGGCCACGTCGACCAAGAATTGATGGAGTTAGTTTTACCTCAAACCCTACTCAGAAGCATAGCAATGATCTAAAAAATGCTTTAACTTGTTTTAAACCTTAACCGGCTTGTAAGGCTAGTGGGTATGGGGGTCGGCTTAAGCCCAGCCAGGCCTAGGCGCCCCCCCCCCCACCGAAGCCCGCTTCGGCAAACCCGCCAAATGTGCCGTCATTCCGTGCCTCCCTCTCCACCTCTACAACAATGTATCAATCGCTTCACAATTCGCATTCCGTGCCTCTCCCTCTCTCACACATCTATACATACATACTATATATACATACATATAATATATATAATTAATAATATATATATATATATATTATATAAAGGGGTTCATCCCCCACCCCTTGGTTCATCCTCTTTAGCCTCATCATCACACCCGCTTATGTCTCATCCTACGTAGCGGCTCATCCCCATTGAGATGACCCTCACCAACCCACTAGCCTAATAGAACTCACAATCCCAACGTTATCTTAAAACTGACAACCACAAAGGAGATCATCGAATACGAATAGAAATACATAAAAATCACAACAAAATAATACAACGTATGACATAAAAACTAAGTGTATCAACAACGTTAAATCGGCAAGTAGCTCCTATACTTTGTTCAATTCAAGTATCGTGGTTTATTACACATGGATTATCGAGTTAGACTACGAGCGGCCAATCTATTTTGGGTCCTAAAAGCTAAGCTCAAACTTGAGTTTTTTTATATATAAATTAAAAATGGTTAAAACAATGATAATACCATACACGACCTCAGAAGCTTGAGGATAGCAATAGAATTCTTAGTATCGAGTCTTTCGTGAAAATGAACAAACAAAATTATAGGTGTTTTATATTGTTTAAGAGTATAATATGTTAGAGGTTATGAGAACAAAAAAGATGGATGATATATATTTTGAGAAAACGAAATTATTGTGACCACATTTACTCGCAGTTGAAATAATAAGAATACGAGATTACGAGTACTTGAATAACATATATAATGAAATTATTTATTTGAACAACGAAGCTACCTTTAAACCCAAAAAATATAAAAAAATCTTCAAATAGCTATAAAAAATAGGAATAATAGATTTAAATAATCTCAACTATTTTAAATTAGTCGACAACAATTTCAACTAACGAAATGTCTCATGAAGGTCTCACCTTTTAAACATATTTTCTACCTACGGGCTTTTTCTAACCAAGGTCTAACCCCGTTAGTGTATGATGACGTGGATGTCCACATGGATGCCACCATTGCACCACCACCATGGCAACTGCGACGACCACCACCACGACTATGACAAGCACCACCTGCCACAACCATTACTGCCGTGTGGTTGAGAGTGAGGGAGATGGATTCGAGCTCTGATGAGGTGACGACGATGGTGTCACAATTAGAGAGTTTGTTGAGGCAGTGGTTACTCAGTGTTTGAGATCTTGTGGTGGCCGTTGTGGTACTAAGGAGACTTCATTTAGAAAATAGACATCGGTGGAATGTAACTGTGACAATGGCGACGGTGGTGGAGAGGTGGCGCATGGTGGTGGTGGTGGTGTGGTGGTGGTGGTGGTGCAATGGCGGGCATCCACATAGATCCCAAATGTTATTTTTTAACAAGTTAGCATCCACATCATCATACACTAGCCCGTTGAGAGAAAATATCGAAAAGATGAGACCGTCATGAAACATTTTGTTAGTTGAGATTGTTGCCGACCAATTGGAATTATTTTGAATCTATTGTTCCTAAAAAACATTAATATACACATTTGCAAGATTTGGTGAATGATAACTTTACCCTTTTTTTTAGTTTCACTTTCACTCTTTATGTTAGTAACTAATAGGGGTGTTTATGGTTCGGTTTCAAACCGTGAAATCGCCCAAACCGGTCATCGGTTTGGTTTCACGGTCGGTTTTTTTTAGTTATCTTTCAGTCGGTCGGTTTCAATATTTTCAAACCGTAGCAAACGGTTTGGTTTACGATTTATAGCAAAAACCAACCGTAATAAATCGAACCGGATCGTAAGATTTTATTTTATTATTTTTTAATATTTCATATATATATATACACATAAATAACTTTAAATCTAAATTTAAAATATAAGTTAGCAATTAATAATGTAAACTAAAAATGGGCCCATATGAACTTTCAATTTCAATATTTTCAACAGAATATAAGTTGGCCTATTTTTCAAAATCTCATTTTTCTAACTCTAATAAACTAATTTGACGTTCAGAGCTTGTTTTTTTTCAATCCTTTTGTTTTATTTTTCATTTTTAGCACATAAGCCACAATAGCCCAAACCATGAAACTGAACCGGAAACAAACCGTTACTAACGGTTCGGTTAGGTTCGGTTTAAGAATTCAATGGTTCGGTTTCGGTTTTCAATTATTAAAAACCATGACTGACGGTTTGACTCAAAAACGTCCAAACCGGACCATAAACACCCCTAGTAATTAATATATGCATTGACCCAATATTATCTTTTTTGTTATTCTTTTATAATTTTCCATTGTTATTTTATAGAAACTAAATAATGCAAGTTAGTTTTTTTTATAAAACCGTCATTGCATTTAATTGTTTTTCTCGACATTCCGATATAAAGTTTATTGAAGACGATATTGTATTAGAAATAACGGGATAGCGACAAACCGAGTCAGTACTGACCGAACAACATCAATACCGGTATTAGCATATGCTTTTACGGTTATCAATGGATATAAAACACTACTTCATTTTCTGGGTTACATCATACAACTTGTGGGTTATAAAACCATTGTAAATAAACACTTTTTTGTAGCAGTCGAAACTGAGTGTTAGAAATGTAAACATCCTCGCCGTAACGTGTGGGTTACATCCACTAGTTAGATCTAGATCGGATTTTTTGGTTAACATACAAGAAAATCGGATATCGACATGTTTTACATCAATTAAAAACTATAAGAAGACTATCAATAGTAATTACCATAGTACGATACATATGTTATTCAGTTGAACTCAACGTGGTACTAGTATTTTTGGGACTGTATTAGTTTGCTTTGTCACTTTCTTGGTACCATACTGACACCCGCTAGAGCTTACGCTATAAAAAGATAATCTTCTTCAAATAAAATTCCGTTTTCAACGAAATCTATAACAGATACCAAAAGACGAATATTGGTACGAATATCATAAGTTAGATCTAGAAGTGTTGTTTCTACATGGGGGAATGTGTCGTTTGTTATGACTTTCGATTTATATACAAGAAAATCGGACATCGTCACGTTTTGCATCAATTAAAAACTATAAAAACGAATATCAGTAACAGCTACGATAGTACCGATACATATTCGGTCGGAATCGACGAGGTGTTGGCATTTTTGGGACTCTCTCAGTTCGCTTCGTCACTTTATAGGTACGGTACTGACACCCGCCATAGCTTACGATATAAAAAGATAATCTTCTTAAAATAAAACTACGTTTTCAACAAAATTTATAGCAGAAACCATAAAAACGAATATCGATACGAATACGAAAGTTTTTCGGACGATATTACAGTCCATCATTGTAAAGAAAAAAAAATCAATTATATTTAACTCATTCAATTTTGAACAAAACTTGTATCGATAAAAACAAACAAGATGTTGTAATGACATATTTAGAATTGTATAAATTTTATGTTATACTATTAGAATAACGAAAGAGTAACTTCAAGTTATAAAAAAACTAAATATGAGGTGATAATACATACGCTTGTGGTTTAGTTACTTCTGCTTGTCATTCATAACTTGATTAAAAAAAAAACACACCGAGACACAAATCAAAAGAGAAATGTCTCAAGGCATACTTAGAATTCTACAAAACATTTTATCTTAAAAGTTACAAGAGAAAAAAAAAAGCTCAAAATCAATTATTATAATAAAACAAAAAATTGAAAAAGTAAATAGATAAAAAATATAAATGTACCTTTCAAGATCCACACTAATTAATAACAGCTATCAAGTTATAACAATTAATCATTATTTTATTTATACTTGTATTTATACCAACCAGTATATAATTAACAAAAAAAGTAAACTACACTCATATGACGAAAGGAGGTGGGAAAATTGCGTAACTGTATGACATTGTTTTTCATAGGCTAATTTAATATCAAAATGGACACATCTCAACTCTTAAGTTATATTTACACGAAAAAGAAACAATCTTTATGAAATTGATAAAAATGCCCCTAATTACATAAACCACAATCATCATCATACTCAGTAAATCCTACCAATAGCAAAGCTAAGTAGAGTCTGAAGAGGGTAAGATGTAGACAAGCCTTACCTCTACCCATAAGAATAGAGAGGCTGCTTCCAGTAAGACCCCCGGCTCGAATGAGAAGTAAGAAACCACAATCCTTTTGTCAAATGAGAAGTAAGAAACTTTCTAGATCAATACTGGAATTTACTTAAAGTGTTGGTAATAGTTCAACGAAGTTATATGTTTTCAAAGAGCTTGTAGTCTAGCGGTATCAGAGTATATAAAAAAATATATATTTTAGTAAGTGGTTAAGGATCTTGGTCTAGTGAAGAACAAATGTATAAATTTAGGAGTAGGAGTTAGGCCATATAAAAAAAGTTAATAAAAGAGAGTTCATGGGTCACTTTGTATGTGTTGAATACTTGAGGGTTAGCTTGTAATAGATTAACTAACTTTTATTTATTAGTTTTTTGAGGTCAAGAACTCATAACAAGAGCATTATTAGGTACTAGTTAATAAAAGATAGTTTAGGGTCACTTTGTAACTGTTGAATAGTTGAGGGTTCGCTTGTACGTAGAAGATCAACCAAGTTTGTATGCAAGCGATTAACTAACCTCGATAAATAAAGCTCAGACTAGCTCATTTACTAAATAGGCTTATTTTTAGGCCTGGGATTGAGCTCGTAGCTTGTTAAGCTCCGCTTTTTTCAAAAAAAAAAAAGAAATTGTAGCCGAGCTCGAGTAGCTCGCAACTAGCTCGGCTCGTTTGCAACCCGTTGACACTTATGCTTAGCTAGCTTATTCCATATAATTAGGATAGTTTATTGCAAGTTAACTTAACTTCCTATTTTAACATGTCATGTTGCATGGATTAACTAATATTAAATTATCGAAGACCTTAGACTTTATGAAATACAGCAAAGCAAATGATAAAATGTTACAACTTGCCTCCTATACAAATAATATCTACATATGAATCTAGCAAGTACTATATAGATAGTCCTTTAGATCAAGATAGCCACTTATTATTGCATTATGTTGAAAATGGGGTGTTCCTCAACATGGGTGTTCCTAATGGTCATGTATACGTATTTAATGATGTTGGGTGAAGATTGGATTCGTAAAGGAAGTCAGGCCTTTGTTTGTGTCACTCGGACAATATAAGGCGATTGGTGCTAGTGTTTTTTCGGGTGCTAATGGCGTTCCCAAGAATCGTCTTAGTTATTGGTAAACATCTCAATTTCATCTTCATCTCTTTATTAATTTCATGTGTTAATTGTACACATACATGGTGCTGCATCTATTTATTAGTGAATGATAAGATCAAAGTTACTTGAGAACATGAGAGAAACTTATACTATCAACCAACAATTATTTATTAATTTTCTTTTCAATTATTATTATAAAATAAAAATATATGTAGATTGACGAGCCATACATATGTAGCTCGTGAATATACGTCATATATGTACATCATATGAGATATATATGTAATTCATGAGCTACACATATATTTTTATATTTTTTTAGATTCTGTAAAATTAGTAACATATATATATTTTTTAAATTACGTGTTGGATAGTGGTTCTCTCTTTTCTCAAATAACTTTGTGGTTCTCACGTGATCACTTTCCTATGTACGTATGTGTGTGTATGTATGTATGTATCAAAAGACTTGCAGCTTAGCAGCACCCAAGGTGTGTAATAAAGATGTTCCTCCCTAATCGGTTGAAGGTCCTAGTCAACATGGTGGACGTTGGTGTAGATTTAGAATCAAGTTTAGAGGGTGTGTAAGTTAGTTGTTCTAATATATACGCACACACACACTGACACACACACATGGATCAACGTTTCGGGAAGTGTTTTTTGGAAACCAGTTTAATTTGGACTTATGATGTTATTTTTTCCAGACTTATGATGTTATTTTTTCCAGCTTGATTTATAACGTAGTCGCAGTTGGGAAGTGCGACTTCCTGTACCTTGTATTTTGCCAAGCAAATGTTCTCTAGCAACACTGAATTCAAATAGTTGAATCAATGTCAAAATATTTTGTTATGCTGCAGTGGCTGGTTTAGTTTCTACAGAATCAGCTGCCAAGAACCAAGTGGCTTTCGGGGTGAGCATGTACGCAGGATCAACGCTCATCACTCTTACACTTATATGGGGATTATGCATAACATTAAACAGGGATAAACTTCGCGGAAAGGAACCTATACCAGAACACCAACCTCAACAAGATTCGTCAACAAAATGCTTGCCCCTTATTCACAAACTCATGTCAATTCTCAATGGCTAGACCATTCATTCATGTCCTCTTAATCAATATGATTTGTGTGATCAATTTGCATACATGCATAGTGTTTATCACCAACAAACTTAGCAAAAAAAATTTAATAAAAAAGAAAAGAACACTACAAGTGAGAATATTGAAAAATGTGTCAAAATCATCTCCTCTAGCTACAACAAGCATTAGGTTCACTCTAGAAAACTAAATCGGTCGCAAATAGCCTTTTTCGAATGCTAGCTCGTGGCTAATCCGAATTTGGGATCGCTTAGCCAGTTGTTCGTATGTTGTTACCAGAATTTAGTTTTCAGTTTTGATTCATTTCTTCTTTGCCATCAAATTGAGGCGGTCGTTAAATTTGCCACCATTTTACAACTGAAATTTAAATTTCATATAATTTATCTTTTAATAAAAATGATACTGGGTAGAACCAATAATTAAATTTTAATTTCATTGTAGTATTTTTGTGTAGTTTTGCCATCAATTTAAAATGTCGAAACTAGAGATTTGCTCATTTAATTTACAGGCGCTCTAGCTCTATTTCTAAAACTATTTCTAAAACTCGAGTAAGTAGTTTTTCAACTATAATTAGCTTATATACAATTAACTTATACATATTTACAATAATATATATATATATATATATATATATATATATATCAATTTTAAATATAAATTAAACAAATAATAAGCTATTTTAAGCTCGCAACCAACTCAATTGTTTATTAGAAAAACTTATTCTTACGCTCCGTCTGGGGCTCTAACTCTTATAAGCTCGGCTCAATTCGAGCTTTTAGCGAGGCGATCTCGAGCAGCTCACGGCAACTTGGCTCGTTTACACCCTATTGACAACTGAAATATAATTTTGCAAACGAAAGATAGTGGTCACTAATTTTGCGACCATTGTGATTTTGATTGCAGATCTCTCACTTTGCAATATAGTGATTTATAGATTGAACAATCCAAACTATTTTGCCACTTGTGTTGTAGATAATGGTGTTAATATCGACAACTGGACCGGAGAAATAGTTGCGATCATGCTTCTATCATTGATCCCATTCGCGACAGTGGAACTAGCCGCTTTAGTTAGAAGTCCGGTTACTGTTTTATTCACACTCATTGTATCATGTGTGTCACTGGTCATATACTTTGCTTATCAGGTACATGCTATACAACCTCCATGCATATTTTTCTTCACTGTATCTTGAAGCTCATGTTCAAAACTAATTTCGGGATCTTTTGTATCTGCAAGTAGATTGGGAATCCATGGATGCAGGTCAGGAGTTTGACATACTTGAAGGAAGAGAATCTGCGAATTAGGTTCCTTTTACATATCCAGAGGCTTGCAGGAGATAAACTTACCCAAGAGGATGGGAAACCTAACCTTGAAGCATTTGAAAGGTGTTAAAACTAGTTTATATCACTACTAGAAAAATGCTTGATTCCCTATGCAACAATTAGGGATGAAAAAAGTTTAGTATATTGGGTGTGGGATTAGGAAAGAATATTTTGCGGATACGGGACAGGTATAGGATTAGGTGATACCCGACCTGATTACCTAGAAACTACATACCCCTGTAGCCGAAACATATACCCGAAAGTTTTAACTTATATTTTTATTTTCCCTTAACTATTGTTTAGTAATGTTCCATTCTATGAGATTCATTACTTGCAAAAGTAAAAAAAAAATGCTTTTAAAACATAGGTTTTGATGACATTATTTATATGCTACAAAATACAAAATTATTTTAAAAAAATAAAAATTTCTTTTAAAACATAGATTTTGATGACATTATTTATATGCACAAATACAAAATTATTTTTTGACATTAGTATGATAATATATTTACATTTTTTAAGTATTTTCATGGAATCAATATACATGAAAATCCCAGCCTGTATGCAGGATGCCTGCACGTATACTTGATACTCGACAGGTAATAGGTTGGGTATAAGACAAGATTTTACAATCGAGTAAGGTACCCAGCCCATTGCCATCCCAAGGTCTAGGAAAACACTGTTTTCGACTAAACCATGTTTGTAGGAAAAAAGCTTGTGGGACGGGTTCTTTATTTATTATTTATTATTATTATTATTATTATTATATTATTATTATTATCATATTATTATTATCGATTTTAAAAAATAAAAATATAATTTTTCAACAAACAACCGACAAGAGTGTTAGAAAATAAATTTATAGTCGCAAACTTGCAACCGTTTTCCCACGCCTTTATTTTTTGTCACGATTCTGTCGCAAAACTATGGTTCTTTTCGTTGGAAATTCATTGAAAATGTGTATGCATTTCTGTTCGTTGGATGTCAGGAAAATGTGCCCTTTTCTAGTGGTGATATAGATATTCGAGCATATCGAATGTATTATTGAAATAGCTGACGGAGAACAATATGAATTTAATTGTGCAGTATTTTTAAAAGAGCTGATACGGATGAGGACGGATGCATATCACACGTTGAACTGGAAGATTTGATTGAAAAAGAATTCAAACTGGGGGAGGAACATATTTCCAAGGAGTATGCCAAAGCTGAGATTTTGAGCCACTTTGATGATGATAATAGTGGAATGATCAACTTGGTAGAGTTCCAAAAGGGATGTAGTAAGTGGCTTTGGAAGAATGAAGCAGAAAGTGCTAATACTTTTTCTAAAAATATCTTGGAACAGGCAAGTAAAGCTAACTTGATGATAATATGAGTTAGGTTTAAAACCGTTGGGAATTTTTTATTAACGTTAGTCACCATCTGATATAGCGACTTTTGTGTCTTCGGATTGTGCTAATACCAACATGTTCCAGATTTCTGTCTTCTAGCCGTTGAACTCCGAGACACAACTAACTGAGAATTAAAATCACTAAAAAAGATACCCTATTAATCATATAAATTTAGAAGAAAAAAAACAAGTAAATAACATTTTTTGAAAAAAAAAAATCTAATAACGTAGCAAGAGCACCTCATTTGTCAACCCTGACCATGGTAAAAACATGTAGGTAATCTTAAACAATAATAACTTCTTGTTGTAAATGCAATAACAAGTGTGACATCCAAGTTAGAGAATATGTGATCAATAAAACACAAAGATACTCAATAACATTCCGTATATTGATTTCAACAGAGTTTCGGTACAAGATACATAATGAAAAGCTCACAAACTCTCTATTCTAGTCCTCTGTTACAAATGACACTGCTGGGTGTTTATACTAACCCATCAGCAGGTCCAAACGAAAAGGATAAGGTCCAAACGACATGCTGTGTCGTATGGATACTTTGCTAAACGACATTGTGTGTCGTTTAGGATACCAAACGATAAACCAATACAAACAACAACACATGTTGTTTGGTTTTACACATATCGTTTGGAATCTTATGTTGGCCAAGTCAAACAACAGGAGGATGTCGTTTGACTTTGGTCAACACACAAAAAAATACAACCTTATGTTTAAACGAAGACCAAAACATATACATTGATTCTGATTACAAGCTACAGACAAAAGTACATCAACAAAACATTTTCCATTTTAATTACAGGTAAGGAATTAGCAATTAGAAATAGGCTGAAAATTGCACAAAAATAGAGCAAATCATGCCAAGAATCTTAAGACAAGTCCTTGAAAAACATGAATTAGTGAAAGAAAACGGAGAGCCTGACAGAAAAAAATAGAAGGGTAAGTATCTTGATGGATCTCTTCCCTTTTTGGTTTTGTAAAAAGTTGGATGCTTTATGTTTCTTGTTCATTTTCACAATACGACAATGACAAAGACGACAAAATTCATCATGGCGAGTTAAAATCATTCATTGAGACTCTTAGTTTTGGAGTGTCATTGAATCATGATACAATCTTTGAAGAACTAGAAAAAGACTTCCACAAAAATGGTACACATGATACGATGGAGAGAGAAGAATTTGTGAAAGGGTTTATTAAATGGATCGAAAAAGTCATTAAACATGATCCTAGCATCAAAGATCCAAAACAGGCAATAGCAAAGTTTGAGGAGGTAAGTTATTTAACTCCTTGAAATTTGTAATGTGCAACATTCAGATGAGCAGGGAAGTGGTTTTGTCTTGTTGATGTAGCGAGACTAAGACAAAATCTGAACACTAGTCTATCCAATACTCAGACACATAGGTCCTTGTTTTAGATAGTGTCTAACCAACAATTGGAAAAATAAATGACCATATGTAATAAGTCTTTTAAAGATAACCCATTTAAAAAAATTTCGTACAATCTTGATTTCTAGCTTTCTTCATAGTGATCCATCTTTTTGTTTACAGAATTGCTGGGCAGAAATCGACACACCGATTAACATGGTGAAACCTAAAGCAAGCATCGTTTATATTATATTTGGTGTTGCTGTCATGTTTGCGATTTCGGGGGCATTCATGCAAAGTGTCCTACAATTCTCAAAGCGGCTCAGATACCATTTCACTTGACTTCATTTGTTGTGTTCCCGATTGCCATGAATGCTAGAATGGTAATCAAAGCACTCCTCCATTCAGGACCGCGTGTTTCAAAGAATGCTTCCTTGACATTTTCAGAGGTTAGTTTGTAAACTTTACCAAACCATTATATATGATCATATATGGTGCAAACTAATTAACATCATAAGTTGGTTTGTTACATGCAGATTTATAATGGACTGGTGATGAATAACCTTCTGGGATTGTTCACATTGCTCACTACCGTGTATATAAAGGGATTATCTTGGACCTATTCCAAAGAGGTGCTAACCATCATGGAACCTTGCACAGTTGTTGGCTTATTTGCTTTAAAGCGTGAACCTACCCTCTTTGGGCCTCCATCTCTGCGATACTTTTATACCCGATCTACATATACCTTTATTGTCTTTTGGGATCCTAAAAGTGTTTGTAGGTACAAGTTAAAAGTTAATTCATTGTTTATTGTATGAAGGAAAATGAATAAAATGTTTATTATTTTAATAATACTAGCATACAAAACTTATTTCATTGCAAACTAATGAGCTAGGGTTTAATAGCTTGAGTTGCCGAATCTTTTGGCGATAAGTGGGAATGCAGAAACAGTAAATAAATGTTATCATGACCCTAGGAAACGAGCTTGGATGTATGATAAATAATTCTCTCACTTGTGTTCCATATGATTTTTTTCTTGGTAGTGTATGTGGTATTATTTGGTCCTATCTCACAAAAGAATCATGTGTTTGCTTATATATTATGTAAGCACGTAAGTGTATGTTATATTATCCCATTCGCTTTTGATACATTTGGGTCCTTAGCCCATAGCTGTGGAATTTCAAAACAGGGTCTAACAGGTTGTGAATAGTAATCTTTCAACCTTTAAGGGCCGTTTCGTCTTTAGTAGGATTGGTTTTGCAATTCAAAAGGGGGTTGCGGCGTAGCTTGTTGCCCATTTACCTGCCACTTGTTTGTAATTTGTTACTTTTGTATTTTAATTCCAAAGATAGAATCAAAAAATAGATTTATTCAAAAAAAAAAAAAATTGTTGGAAGACAAATGTACAGAGGAAACGTAGCTACTAGCTAAGGTTTATTCAATAAATAACATCAAGTAAAAATGAAAGAGAAATACAAAATATATAGTAGGGGCTATCTAGCTAATGGGCCACATCTTTGTTATGCTAACATCCCCTCTCAGACTCAAAATGGAACTGTAATAAACAATGAGAGTTTGTCACATAAGAATCATAATTGAGACGCTGATTGAGCCTTTGTTAAACATATACAAATTGAAAAGATGATGTAACGAAGGGAAGAAAGAGTTCCAAGCTAAAGATGATGGCGAGTAAAATGACAATTAACCTCAATATGTTTTGTCTGCTTATGAAAAACAGAATTCTCTGCGATCTGCATAACACTTTGAATATCAAAATGCAAGGGGGCAAGCTAAGAAATAGTATCCACATATCTCTAAGGAGCCATTGCAATCAAACAATCTCATACATAGCCACAACAATAACACGATACTCAACATCAGCAGAAGAACTAGAAACAACATGATGTTTCTTACTTTTCCATGAGATTAAAGAATCACTAAGGAAAACACAGAAACCAGTAGTGGATTTTCGATCACTAGGATCACTTCCCAATTATCATCACAATAGGCACACAATTCTAGAGATGATGTCGAGGGAAACAAAAGACTCTAAAACTGAACTGAGTCCCACGAAGATACCTCAGGATACGAAGAACAACTCCCCAATGAACAAAAGTTGGAGGCATAACAAATTGACTAACCACATAAACAACATAAACAATATCAGGTCGAGTAATTGTAAGATAAACCTTGCTATACAATAACATGATATAGGCTCAGTTCAATTTAGGGATGATAAAAAAAACCTGAGCCTGACGGATATCCGCAAAACTCGAAACATTAATAACCAACATATTTTTGTTTTTGTCTCATAAAAGTCCATCCACTTTTTTTGCACATAAAAAATTAACATAGTTTCTTTTTTGTCTCATAAATTCTTTTAACAACTTTTTTGTGTTTAAAAAACCAACATAATTTCTATTCTTTTATCATACAAGTCCCTTAATTATGATAAGATGAAATCAAGAAAACATTATTTGATAAATTATATTATACTTGCTACAAATCATTTGTTTATAACTTTTTAACGATTTTAAATCACATTCGTGTATTTTTTATCATATTGTTTTTCAAATAATATTTATTGTTATCAGTTTATTGAATTTAAAATGGTAAAGAAAAGATAAATATAGAATAGACTTTTCTTTGCCATATATCTAATTTAAAACATTAAGTCATCTAAAGTATTTTCTCACGTGGTATTTTTAAGTAAAAAAATGCAATTTAATATTTAGAGGAACTTTTATATGCAAAAAAGTTGTTAAGAGACTTTTGTGAGACAAAAAAAAATATGTTGGTTTTTTATGTGCAAAAACAAAGTGGAGAAACTTTTTTTAGGAAAAAATAGAAAATATGTTGGTTATTCTTATGGCGTTTGCTCTTTAAGATACCTAAAAGTTGATAAATTTTTTTTCTTTAGTGCATAAGATACAACCTAAAATAAGGGTAAAATAGGTTTTCAAACACTAATTACACTTTAATCCCGTCATCTTAATTATACTTTAATTCTCTCATCTTTAACAAAATTATAGATAATTAGTTAGTAGTTACACTTTATTCTCTTATAAAAAAAACTAACTACATGCACGAGTTTTAAACAATCATAACTTTTTGAACGTTAATATTTATAAAAAAACACCATGAAAACCAGTATTTAATTCTCTTTAATTTGAGTATAGTATTGTTATAATTTTTTAATTAATTTTATTTTTGATATGTTACATAATTAACATTATTTAAGGGGGCAATAACTGAATCATTAACCGAAACCAAACCCGAACCCGAACCAAAACCAATCAAAAACTGAATTAACTGAAAAACCGATTAACTTAAACCCGAGTTAATTAAAGTCGGTTATTGATTTTTTTGTAACCTCGTTCAACAAAAAATAACCCAACCGAACCATTCATATTTTCATATATTTTTAGCTTTTATAACTTTAGTTTATGTATTTCATATTGTATATCTCCATTTCATGTATTTATACTTTCATTTCATATATTACACCTTAATTTTGTGTTTTTTAAGTAAAACTTTTAGCTCAAGTTTGGTTTATGCTATTAAACGAATCAAACAAGAAAACGTCAATCTAACCGAATAAAGTGAAAACCGATTGGTTAATAAAATATACTAACCAATGACTTCGGTTTTGGCTAGGATAATAACCTAACAATGCATATTCTGACAGTGTTTATCTTTCACGCTACTTCATGCGGGCACCCTTATAGTGTGTGTGTGTAACATATATATATATATAGGAGAAGGATCCGTTAGAAACCACCCTTTATTGCGAGAACCGCGAGAACCAATGTGAACACAACCAAAAAATATCTAAAAACATACAAATATTTTTTACCAAAAAACGCTATTTTTCGTCACCAATTTTTTTTTGCTGATGAAAGTAAGTGTTTTTTTTAAATGTTAAAAAAAATTTGTATGTTTTTTAGACTTTTCTAGATTTTTTGAGGGTTTTAGTTTTTAACATTTAGTTTGGGGGTTTGGGGAGGGGGGGGGGGGGGTTAGCTTTATGCTTTAGTTTTTTATCATTTAACTTGGGGTGGGGGGGGGGTAGGTTTTTTTTAGGTTTTGGGTGGTGATGTAGTGAGTTACTTTTGTGTTCACATTGGTTCTCACAATAAATGTGGTTCTCGCATGAACCCTACCCTATAGGGTTAGTGTAAAAAATGGTGGTTTTGTGATAAGTGTAAGAAGTGTTTTAAGCCCTTAGATCTTGTAATTAATGGTTGAGACAAGAAGGGCTTAAAATGTAAATTATGTTTTATTTTTTTGGACTAATTTGGCTATATTAGGGGTAATAGTGGCTTTTTATATTGTATTTTTAAATAAAAAAACGTCATCAACTTTAATGCACATGTAATTTTCACCCATTTTTTTTGAACGTCAATAACTTTTTATACGTAATGTTTTTTAAAAAATAAATTACATCATATTAACGAGCTTTTTTTTATCTTCAAAATGAGTACCATATTGTTATATTTATATGGACAAAAAAAATTACGAACAACACATACTGGACTGCAGGTTTAAAACACCATGAATGCATGTTTAAAACACCATACGAAGAACACATACTGCACTGCTGGTTTAAAACACCATGAATGCATGTTTAAAACACCATACGAAGAACATACGAAGAACACATACTGGACTGCAGGTTTAAAACACCATATGAAAAACACATACTAGACTGCAGGTTTAAAACACCATGAATGCAAGTTTAAAATACCATACGAAGAATCAATGGGTGGCGCTTATTGAAGGGTGACGATTATGGGAAAGGTTATCAATTAATTAAATTAATGAGAAATATACATGTTTACCTTTTTGAATTAATTTAGATTGAGGACACATGGTATCTTCACAATATTTCTCACACTTCTCACACTTTGGGGACTTTATACATGATCCTCTCTCTACCTATATATATATATATATAGGAAACCTTAGTTAATGAGAAACCCCGAAAACTCCTATGTAACAATTTAAAAAATAAATAAAAACACATGTAATGTTCGTGTTTTTAAGGGTTTTGCACCAAAAAAATCATAAAAGAGTCGAGCCATTTTTTAAGAAAAAAAAACAAGCTTTTGCATAACAGTGCATAACGCGTTTGTTACATATGTACGCAAAAATATTTTTTTAAAATGGCTCGGACCTTTTTAATTTTTTTTGTGCAAATCCTTAAACACATTTATTTTACATTATTTAACTTTTAAAAAAAATTTGTTACATAAGAGTTTTTAGAGTTTTCTGCATAACTATTGGTCATCTATATCCCAACCCTATATATGTGTGTGTGTTGTGGGGGGGGGGGGGGGGTCGATGATGTGTTTATTGGAAACCATATTATTTTGGACTTAAGGTGTTTTTCGTTAAACTTGATTTATAGCGTGGTCACACTTGGGAACCACGACTTCCTATACCTTGTATTTTGCTAAGCAAATGTTCTCTAGCAAGGGAATGATACCCAACAACCACTTTATGTATAGTCGCACTTGTTAACCGCGAATTTAAAGAAAACATTTTTGCCAATCATGACTTAACTGAGTTCAGCTCTCTCCAAGTGTTCTCCATCAAGTCACTCCAGGTGCGACTTCACATAAATTCCATTTTCTTGTAAGGAACATTCATACTATAAGTCAACTTGAAAAAAATTACACTAGAAATTCGCTCGGTGTTCAATGCCGTTGTCTTATTGGTTCACTGACCGGTCTAACGAGATTTAGGAATCAGATGACATTATACATAATATAAAAGTTTAAACTATATACATATACCTATTACAATACAAAATATGAAAATACTTTATTTTTTGGTGTGAATTAACAATATTAATAATATATAAAAACTTAAATAAAGAAAATATGGAGTCTCGAGCACTATCTGAGTATCTGGTCGGGGGTAGAGTTGATGTGAAAATATTTTCTTATGTGAGCGGAATTTGGTTATCATTTTTAATTCATTTCTTTCATAAATTTGCAACTGGGTTTGATATTAAATTACTTTTTTTCAACTAATTTGCCATCGAACTGAGGCATTCATTATTTTTATTTTTATGACCGTAAAAACGACTGAACTTTAATTTATATTTTATTTTATCAAATAAATAAATAAAATAAAATAAAATGACACCGGGTAGTGACCGATAATTCAACTTTAATTTTATTGTATTATTTTGTGAAGTTCTGCCATCAATTTGAAATGATCTTTTGCAATGAGCCAAGTCAAACCCAAGCGCGTATAGGATAAAAATGTGCTAATTTAAAATCCGCTTATTTAACTTACGGAAGCTCGAGCTCTAGCTCTATTTTCAATATCGACAAGTTGACTGAGATATAGTTGCAATACCATTCGCAACCATGGAACTAGCTGCTTTAATCAGAAGTCCGGTTACTGTTTTATTCACACTCATTGTATCGTGTGTGTCACTGGTCATATACTTTGCTTATCAGGTACATGTTAGCTTTTTTGAAATACACATTTATGCATACGTTGTTTTTGTTTAAACAAACCATCTTTGTTATAAAGTATTTAGTACAAAATAACGTAAACCAATAACATATAGCTAAATAAGCTAATACAAACGATAAAAAATAATTAAAAAGTAAAAACAATTTACCATAAACAGTGGATTTTTATTTTTATTAAAATATTGTAACACCCAAAAAATATAAAATTATATATATAAACATGAGTGGGTCATAAATACAAGATAAAATAACTATGAATAATTAACCTAGTTAGTTATGTGTTTCTTTTTTTTAAAACAATAAAGAAGACATGACATAGTTAAACCTTTTATAAACTTTGGAACTAAAGGCACTAAAAGGGACAAGTTGGAAAGATGTTTAATTAAAACAAATTAAAAACCAAACACACACACAAGTGTGTGTTTTGGTCGATGTACACAAGAGAAACAAAAAGGGTTCTTTCAAAACCCTAAAACTCACAAAATTCAACAAAATCGTAGACGAATCAAGCTAAAAATTGGGGTTTTAACTAATTTCGTGATCACCCAAGTAAGAAGATCACAAGGTATGTTGAATTTTGTTATTTGGTGATACTTGAAATTATGATTAACATTCATGAACGAAATTCTGGTATGAATAACGAATGTTATAGCGAAATTGATATGATACAAGTCTAGGAACAAGCCCTAGATGTAAACTTGTTGATTTAGTGCCATGAATTAGTGTTTCGGGTAACTAATCATGTAGGTGCTAAGTGGGTGTTATGATAATAGAATGAACACTCGAATTAGAGTGTTAAATATATGAAATTTGAAGATAAGATGCGAGTTCTAGATGTAGTTCATGAACACTAGACATGAGGGTGTGATTTTGATGTTAAAAATTTGATAAAAAGTTAATCATAAACTTGATAAAAGATGCTTAAAATCTCGCCCACATGATGCTCGTTAAAATGCCTAAGTGAAATCGTGTTGTCTACTAGTGTGTATATAGAACTTAAATAAACTAGGTGTTCGGATGAACGCCTAGTAATATGATGAAACGAGTTTCGCTTATAGGTGAAAACCCTTATATTTTGAATAATGAAAAAATAAAGTATCTTTGATAACCGAGAACTAGGCTAACTTGGTGTCGATATTAACATGAACTTGGATTCAAAGGTAGTTAAAACGGTGGCGTAAAAGTAATAACGCCTACCGGAAAATTTATGAAATGTCTAAATGAGTTATTGAACTCAATTGTGCATATCATATGATTAAAGGTAGTTGACTTTTGAAAGTCAAACTAACTAATGATAAGGTCGAATAATAATTTCGACATAAAATCCGTAAGATGGAATAGTCGTAATTAATGATGACTAATCTAATCGTCTTACGAATTATGATGATAGTTTGACGCTTGACAAGCTAGGTGGAGGCTTGGAAAGGAAGCTGGTCAAACGAACCAAGAATGAGGGAAAAGCGTATTTAGGATGCAAGGTAAGTAAAGCTTACACCCTGTTGTAAGATACGTATTTATTTTATAGGTTATAAATACGACAAAGGTTATATCCGAAATATGGTTTCCAAAACAAAATGATACGGGTCGGAACAAATAAAATGATAAAAACCATGTTTAATGGTAAAAAGGGGCGAAATGGTAAATTGGTCATGAGATGACATATATATAAAATGAGTTTTTGAATGGTTACTTTATAAGGTAAGCCTAAATGAATATTAAGGGTAAAACAGTGATTTAGTCACGTGTAGACGGGTAAAAGTTGAAGTTTAAATGACACCAAATGGCATGAGCCATGTTGGGTTAAACGCGTAAGAAACGAATTTAAGAGATATAACCATATGGTGAGAAATCCGAAATGGGTTAAGTAATGAAATGGAAAATAAATACCATTCAAATATAAGTGCAAAATGTTTGGTCGTTTAGACCGAACGGGTAAAATGGAAATGTTAACACCATTGACAAATAACAACTAATAAGTGCTTGTCGAGTCTAATGCTCACAGGGTAAAACGGCTTATGGAATTTGCGTTGCTACAAGTTAGCAAATTATTAAGGCAAGGTATTAAAACGGGTCAATACCTTGACCCGAGCCAGGTACGCGTAAATAAGATTATAGTTAAACGTGCGATTTTGGTCAAATATCTAATTGAAAGTCTTTCTCGTAAAAGGAGGGACTAAAGTTGACCAAAATGCCCTCGATTGATAAACCAGGCAAACGACCCTTAAAGGTTGTTTAGGAATAAGAATTATGATCAAGTAAATCTTTGATAAATGTAAAAGTTAAGGCATAAGCCTTTTTGGGTCAAGCGCCTAAAAATGAGTCTTTTCCGTAAATTTAATAACGAATGGTAGAATTCGGAATAACTAGTTTACCACATTTAATCCACCACAAATATAGTTGTGGTGGAAGACAAATAGATATTTTAATGTAGGAATAAGATGCGAGTAAACGATGAGCAAGATTTATGCTTAAATGCTTAAACTTCTAAACGAGTCAAAACGAATTATGCGCATAGCTTGGGTATTGGCCGCGTAATTCATGAAAGTTATGAAAGAGCTAAAGATTTGAGTTAAATAAGTTGGTGTATGCTTTAAGATTATTTAGAAACAAGTTTGTGGTTTAAAACATGAACGGGTAAATATGTTGAGATTGAATATAAAGCCGAGTGCTTAAAAATTTAGAATTTGGTTAGTTCGGATGTTAAATTTAACTCCATATGATGAAGAATCGAATTACAATCACGTAGGAAGAAACGAGTCGTAAAACGGATAAGAAATGAGAGAGTTATGACCGTTTAAGTTAAAAATGGGTTTGCTGGGAATATGCAGCACCAGCTAACAACTTTCTGTCGAAACAGGGCTGTCGCGCCCCGCGAAAGAAAGAGGCGAAGCCGGTCGCGCCCCGCGAGAGGCTAAATAACTGGTAGAAATTGTTTTCTTGTTCGTTTTGACATTCGAACTTGATTAGACACGTTATAAACTAATCCCAACTAACTCATTTCATGTTTTATGAAATGAAGGTATAACGTATGATACCGGAGAATGATCAAGCTCAACGAAGAACCGAACATAATCAAGATTTAAGCTTCCGCATTACGTTTCATCGTCATGTTTTAAACGACGATATATATCTTTTATGTTGAAAAGTTCTAAATCTTAAATTGTTTTAAGAAACCCGTATTTTCAAATGTATATGTAATCGTATAAACGCATTTATACGCAAAACTTATATAGTTAAATAAAGTAAGGGTCTTACGACTATTCCGTGAAACTTTCCCTTTTTAATGACATTTTATAAATCGTTTTGTAAATAATTTATTTTATATATTGTTTTTTGAAAAAAGCTAACAAAAATGACATGAAACTGTGACATGACATGAATACATTTCTAAATTTCAACTAAGAAGCATCCCTCTAATTTTACATATATAATAGAATCATAATCGATAACCTCAAATGACTAGATTAAAATCTTTTAATTTGAAGTGGAAGAAATATAAACACATTTCTACGCTAGTCAAATTCAATAGACACAATTACATATCTTTCCATGCTATTTGAATCAAACAAATAAAACCAACAATGATAACATTCAAGGTTGAAGAACTCGCTAGTCGGCCGGTGGGGGGACTAGCAACTACTCGAGATTAATCGGATCGGGTTTTCTATATGTAATTTTCAGTTTTATGTATACATATACACATTTTTATAGGTAAATATTTTAAGTAGTTCAGTTTTAACTCTTACTCAACTCATTTTTTAAGTATACAGATTAATTGTTGGAATTCACATGATTTTGGTTGGAAACTGACCGGAATTTAGAGGTTTTGACCGGAATATACAGGTTTTTTGCCGGAATCTGGCCGAAATAGCCGATTTTTGGCTGGCCGACTAGGTCCGACTAAGGATTAATGGACTGATTAACGAAAAATTACTCAGTTACTGACCGACTAGCGATTAATCGGCGACTAGTCGCCGCCTAGTCGCGATTTTTACAACACTAGTAACATTATCCATGTGGGATAAGAAAAAAATATCCCATTTCGGGTTGTAGCAAAAATACAATAGTTTTCTTTTCGGTACGTTTTGTTTTACTTATTTGTCCCGTTATTACTACTACCACGTCATATCCCCTAAAATGATACAAGCTAAAGGGAAAGTCATGTATGTCCCTTCAACTAACTACCAGGAGTTAACAATCAGTATAAAATGTAAAAATTGTTGGAACAAAAAGAGCATTAAAGGGGAGACGATGATGGTGATGAAAATTGAAGTTTTCTTCATACCTTTGTAACTTGTGTAGGAAAAAAATAGATGAAATGTGAATGTGGTCAGTAATCTTTTCTCCTGGTATTTTCAAGATCATTTGCAAAATTGTCTTCACTTTCAACATCTTTCAAGTACTGACTGTAACCAGGATCATACGTTGTTAAGATGCGCAGGTACTTTGCTGCCTCGCCATTGCGTCCTACGCTTGCTAAAGCACTGCGAATTCAGTTTTACTGTCAGTCGGTTGTATAGGGGTAACAAGTCAAATAGAAAAAAAGGTTACATCTCAAATAGGTTATAACCTCCAAAATAATTATAGTAAAAAAATAGATTATTACTAATATTTGACAAGTCAATTGTTTATATATCGATTGATTATAATTCGGTTTAGAGGGAATAAGTTGAACGCCGTCTCTTGCTAAAATTGTTACCTAGAAAGCATAAACAAACCATCACAATAATGGGTTTTGGTCTTTGCATCCTCTGGCTCTTTCATATTTGCTATTCTTTCTAGGTGTACAATCCCGTCTGCAACTTTACCCTGTCCAAAACCAAAGTTTTTAACAAAGAAGGTAAAAAAAATCAAGAATTACAGGTAGAGGTTTCAAAATGAACGAGTCAGATAGGTCAGGTGACCAAAATTTTGGGTTTGGTCCCTGGCTTTACAAAAGTACGTGGATGGTCCCTTTGGTTTGCATTTTGTAACGCATTTATTCCCCAACTTTTGCCAAAAAAGTACACGGATGGTCCCAGTGTGGTTTGCACTTTGTAACGCATTCGGTCCCTGGGACCATCCATGTACTTTTGAAAAGCAAGGGACCAAATCCAAAATTTTGGTTAATCACAGGGACTATCCGTGTACTTTACTCTTGATAAGAATATATTTTCCGTATAAAAAAGAGTGAGAAGGTTTTATTCAACAAAAATACCCTTTAAAAGACTTTCGACCCGTTTGACTCGTCAAATATAACCATTCATACAAGTCAAGAACTTCTGAAAAGGATGAAGTAGAATGCTATGGCCAGCTTTTTCACTTTTGATTATTTCTAGAAGTAATTATATTATACCACTTCTGATCTCTCAGTTCTAGAAATAGAAACTTGTCGTAAAAACGTTATGTAATAAACAACATATACAAAAAAGATTCACCTGCTTTGCAAGGGCCACACCTGACCACAGAGATGCTAGAATCAAATGATCAATCTCCTCAACCTCTGTTGGATTCTCAACAAGAAGAAGCTGCAAAAGAAAAGGTAAAAAAAATAATCACTGAAAATGGCAGTCACTTGATTAATAAATATAGAAAATTTTAATTTGAATAAAATAAACTCGGAGCTTTATACTTTGGCTATAGCACGCTCCAAATATTCAGTAGCCTCAACTAATTTTTCTTCTTTCATCAAAATTTGCCCCATCACGATCAATGCTCTGACATACTCAGGGTCCTTTTCGAGTGCCAATCTGCAGTTTACATACATTATATGTATATGTATGTATATTAAAAGGTGTAGGTTGATGAATAGTATTTTTTCACTTTCACCCTTGTAGTTTACTCAGTTTACATTTTACACCATAGACTTTGATAAGAGTTATTAAACAGCCCCGAAACTTTTGTAAACTTTTCTTCCGACTTTGTTTTTTGAAATTTCTCTTTCAGTTGTTATACAAGGTCCTTTTTTGTCATTTAGTGATCTTTCACTTTCACCCCCTGTAGTTTACTAATTTTATTTCTTACACCCTAAACTTTAATAAAGTTATTAAACAACCCCTAACTTCAATAAACTTTTCTTTCGACTTTATTTTTATGTTTTTCTCTTTCAGTAGTTATAACGAGTGCCGGTATCGTATCGATGCCGTAATCAACCGAACTGATGTCGAACAAACTCCCGCCGCAACGCGCGGGTAATTTTACTAGTTATTGATAAAAGGGAGTTACTAAAGTATTTAACCAATATGAAAACTCCAACATACTACCTTAGAAGTCGAATCGCACTATCTTGTTCCCCTTTCGATAGGTGTTTGATAGAGAGCTATAAACAATTCCGACAAACCAGATGACACAATGAGCACAACATTAGTAACAATGAAATCAACAAAAGTACCCGAAAAGAAAGGGGAAAGACAACTTACATTAAAAAGTTCTAGAATTGATAACTCTTGAATAGGTTTTTTAACCATAGGAACAGTGAACGTGGATTCTAGTCCATCGAGTTCATGGGACGTTCCAGAATTCACAGGAGCCAACTTATCGGGTAATCCCAGTTTTTCACGAACACGTGGATGCTTCATAGCTAATTGCTGCCAGATTCATTAGTTAAATATAGTACGCAATTTGGTTTTATACAACGAGAATTATTTACAATGGATTAAACGGGTAGAGTGGGTCAAATGAGAATCATACAATGGGGCCTTAGAAAGCTTAGACCAACCTGAACAAGGGTTATGGAACTATTCGCTGTCCAGTATATCAAACTGCCCTGCAAAAATATTACAAAAGTTACAAACCTTTTTATATTTTAAGGAAACAATTAGGGTGTCAAACATGATTACAAAAGTTACATTATTTTAGTATTAATCTATTTAAAAAAAATGATGTTTGACGTTTAAGAATTATAAGTACACTTTAGGTGGCTTTCAACTCGTTTGTCCGTTTGATCTGTTAATGTTTTAGCTTTTAACTTTACGCATTTGACCCTTTTAGATTAAAAAAATCCGTAATCAACCCATGCATGCGTAAATGGTTTAAAACAGCCACCTCTATCATTTTGTAACGAGTAAACTGCTAGAATCGTCCCTAGGGTTTGGCCAATTTTGCCAGATCCATCCAAAAAAGTTTTTTTTTCTCATCTAGACAACTGAGTTTTGTAAATTGCTGCCAAATTCATCCAAATAACACTGTTAAAATTTAACGTTAAATGAGGGGTATTTTTGTAGTTCTATTTATTTATTTAGTATTTATAACTTTTAACCTGGTTTTGTTATTAGTCAAGTTACATATGAATCTAAAGTTATTAATTATTTTCTAAAAAAGTTAATATTAACGGATTCAATGTCTGTATATGTATTGATTTTACTGTGTTCTTTTCCTAAACTATTATGATCATAGTTTTGGGCTCTACTAGTTAATAATGCATTTTAGAGATGCAATCGATCGTTGCTGGCATTTTTGAAAGTTATATGACATCAAAACCTTAAAGTGTCTTGCTAGTTTCAAATAGATATTAATTTTTTATTTTGAGTATTTGCAGTTTGCTGTTCAGAATTTTATAATATACTTGTGCTAAAACGAGTTTTTTCTTAACCATACAACTATAACAACTAGAACCTGAGCAACCAATCTAGTACCAGAAGCAACAACAATTCGAAACTGCAGACATGCTTGATAAGGTCTTTTTTTCCTTTTTCTTACTTGTGATGTTAAAAGGGGGAAACATAAATGCATGTTAAAAAAAGTTAGAAATATTAAATAAATAAATTGAAATTACAAGAATACCCCTCAATTAGCGTTAAATTTTAACGGTGTTAAAAATTTGGATGGATTTGGCAACAATTTATAAACCTCAGTGGTTCAGATGAGAAAAAAAACTTTTTTGGATGGATCTGGCAAAATTGACCAAACCCTAGGGACGAATTTAGCAGTTTACTCTTTTGTAACCCTCAATATCTTATTTACGTATATTCAAGGGTATATATGTTACAATTTCATCGATCAATAGCGGCTCTTAGTACATATACCACTTCTACGGTAAAAAAAACAAAAATGAAACTATTGATTTTGCTGGTATATATTTTAAATTTAATTGATCTAAACTGCAATCGCATTAGCTGCCAAACATGAGAACTTTAGTTTACCTGTGGAAGATAAAATCCAGCAAAAAGTATGGGAAAAGTGAGAAACTGCAAGTAGTACCTATAATACTGCAAAGCGAGCGCACACGCACAGATATTAGAATACATGTCTTGGGTTATTTTATATATAGATACTCTAAATATGCTATTTTGTCACATCAAACAACTTTAGCCCCTCAACTTCAATAATAAACAACTTCAGCCCCTCAACCTTAATAATGACATGTTTCGCCCCTTAACTAAAACATCAAACAACTTTACTCCCGCAACTTTAATAATAACAACTTTAGCCCCTCAACTTTAATTATGACATCTTTAGCCCCTCAACGTTTACAGTGACATGTTTAGCCACTTAACTAAAACAACTTTAGCCCCTCAATTTTAATAGTAAACAACTTTAGCCCATCAACTTTAATAATGACATGTTTAGCCCCTTAACTAAAACATCAAACTATTAGTGTTATGTATACGCTAATACAAACAACTTTAACTCTCGCGATTTGCTTATTTTTATCTACGTATAGAACCCGCTGTGGTAACCCACTAGTTTAACATAAATAAGCTAACAAAATGTATATTCCCATTTATGCTTAAGTGATACAAATCATTTATAAAATACCCTCCAGAATAACCTAAAAACTTAACTTACACATAGGAACATGATAAAGCTCCCACGCTTACGGCTTAACCACCATTGTAATGCTACCATGAATTTTGATTACAAGAGATCTATAATAAAATCAGCAAAGTTTATATAACAGGCTTGGGTACATGAATAATTTTACTCACCTTTGCTAAAACACCAATTAAATTTGGCAGCTTTGTCAAAGAAGACTTGTCAAATGAAACCTGATTGATGAAAAATGATCCATAAATTCAGAATCACAGAATATAAACTAAGTAAACCAGACTGAGAGTCTATAATATAGTAGTCATATCACATATGCTTGATATGATTGCTATAATGTAGTCATATGCTTAATTATCATATTAATCATTAAGTCAATTAGTCAAAGTGAAGCGAATTACCTGAACATTGAGAAGATGGAGTGAAGCTAACAACAGGGGGAAAATGCAGCCTGTCGCACCATGCGGCAATTCAATCAGATTTTGGAACCAAAGTGTGCCCCCCTGATAGAATACCGACTTCAGAAATCATCAATGATTTCAAAGTGCATAAAATTAAAGCTAAAACCAAAACTGAACAATTACAGATTCGAAACCAGGATGATGGTCCAGCGCCATTTGTCGGACACTTGCAGTCCCTAAGATAAAACAGGGAATCTGCAAATGAAAATCAACGAAAGAGGCAGATGGGGTGTTAATATACTAGCATATCTCTAAGTTTATCATCTATAAACATTTGCGGATGATTAACCTGAACAGACGGGTATGCTAATATCCATAGAAACGATGGGCAACCAATTTCTTTCCTTTTATCCCGAAAGCGTTTGTACTGTTCTATCCAACTCTTTCCTGAGAAAGGTGGTGGAAATGGTGGAGGCACTATAAGAAACATATACAAGTCAAAACAAACATTTTCAGGTTTAACAAGTCAATATCTTCTTGAATCACTTATATTTATAACTGTAATCAGAATCGTTCACCAGATAAGATATTCTCACTTCTATTAGTTAACTGAAAATAAAGAAAAAGACCATTAATGTATCCTGATTCCTGAGTAGATAATTATGTATAATGACTTGCTGTATTGTCTACTGTTTTGGTGTTCTTAGTTCTTACGAGACGTCTAATTTCCCCATACAATGGTAAGTTAAGTAAAAGATCAGAGCAAGATGTGACTGACATTGCGGTGCCAACTCAGCATTCCTCTTCAATATGCGAAGCTGTACAAAAAGCACAGGAAGTATGGCAACTCTAAGAGCTAGTGTCGAGATTATGATAACCATCCACCTTCAAAGTTAAGTCTCAAATTAAAACAAGGATAATGCCAATCCATATGACTGATAATAATTACCTAAAGAAAGACGAAACTGTAAGAATTAACAAACACCGTTTACATATTCTAAATTTAAAATTTTGGGAAAGCGAAGAGACAGCAGAAAATATTGCTTGTGATTAATTTTATAAATCAACATCTAGTTGAATAAAAGATTCATATAACTTTTTATGTTACTAACTTAACACCAACAACGTATACTAGAATTGATTTACATCAAAATTATACTTCAAATTAACTATTTTGTCCTCAAAGTTCAATATATCACTTTGAAACCACTACGATTAAAAACGATAATCAACAATTTAAATTGGACGTTCCTCTCCATAAGCTGAACTACAGATTCATACTGATAGTGTTACCAATTAAACACCAAAATTTAAGCAGTTAGCAATTTGCAAATTCAAGATTTCCGATTACCAAAGACTTGAATGCAACTAGCAATTTCTGCATTTCATTAGAATACTTCACTACTACTTCGGTTTTCCTTACCAATGCACATCAGTTTCATCATGAAAACGTGAATCCGTAACAAAGTTAGTACCATAACCAACAAATGTATGCCATTTTTAACTCCGAAATTAAAATGCCAGTAAATATGCAGTCAAGTAAACTCAAAAGTCAATAATAACTTTCATTAAGTATAAGCAAATCAATATAAGCTTACCAAGGAATGCCAGTAAGATCATGCACTGTATCCAGAAACCGAATTAGGCAACGAATCGGAAGAATCGCTTCTTCGCCACTGCCAACTGCACCTCTAACCTCACCGGAAAACCCCACATCGCCGCTGATAGCATAATCGTAATCAAAGAACCCTGGCTCCGACAGTTGTTCACCCTCGGTGGTTTTTCTTCCATGAGTGGAAAAGGAACGACAAGATGATGGTAATGAGAAGTTGTTTACAAATCTAGCACTGTCAGCGTGCCTATAAAAGCCGAGTGTAGATATATACCGATTGGTGCCGAAATGTTGAGATTCGATTGAAGAGGAAGGGGAAAAGGGATCAGATGATGAAGAAATTGAAGAAGCGATTATACGAGGTGTGTGGTGGCGGAAGCGGAGAAGCTTCGACAGCGAGAGCTTCCTCATAGCCATTGCGGTTTATTATTCAACTGACTAGGCTGTTTGGCAACCTCTAACTGGGTAAGTGTTGAACCAATAAGAGGTCTGAATGGTAAGAGGCTCTGAGTAGCCAGTAAGCTGTTGTTTGGTTGCACCTCTGAAAGACTGTGAAGAATGACTTTTTTACCCCTCTGAACTACTGCTAATAACTTTAAGTAAATCCCGATCGTCTCCTGCAAAACCGATCAATTTCATCACCAGTTAACCTAATTTGAGTCAGATTTTTTACAACTAACAATCAAAACAGTAGATCGACGTCGATCAACCTACTTCAGATCTCATTTCTCGATTTATCAACCGGATTCAATATGCAACTCAATACAAATCACATTCGACAAATTACAACCAGAAATCAATCCTATATTGTGTAGAAACAACAAAATCAATCTCAATGGAACACATGCAGGGTGAATAAAGTCAAATATATTATGAATCTGAATAGTACTTACCACTGGCAAAGGGAACAACTGCACATTCTTTTACCAAATGGCCCTTAAGAACAAAAATCACATCTTGCATAATTTAACAATAATCTTAATGAAAAAATACATACAGTTTAATAATTCTTTATGCAATTTGCCATTTTTTATTAATAACAAGATTCACTGCTAGGGCTGTAGGTCATGTTCGTGTTCATTTGTTAAGGAAAATAACATGTTCGCGAACTGTTCACGAACGCATACCGAACATAAGTTTACGTTCGTGTTCGTTTGTTAAGGAAATTCCGTTGTTCGTGAACACTGGTCTCGAACAAAAACGAACGCAAACGAATAAAAAGGAGCGTAAACGAACACTTTAACATGAAAATAAAAAAACAAAAACATTGCTAACCTTAAACATTGGACATAAGTAGTTAAATATAACCATCAATGATAAGTCAAAACACAAGAAGTATCCTACAACCACCAAACGAGGAATCACGTTTAACTAATTTAGACATAATTATTAGAATTACTTAGACATAATTATTCAAAGTTTAACTAACTGAGACATAATTATCCCAAAAATGTCTTGAATGTCCAAATTTTAGCTAACTTAGCAAAAAAATAGGGTTTCAACTTTCAAGTTTTCAATATGTTTAAATAAAAGGTTTACAATATATTATTATTTTTGATATAATCAAACAAACATGAACGAACGTAAATAAACGAACATGAACGAACGTAACCGAACGTTCACGAACGCAGTTGAACGAACGACACCTTTGTTCGTGTTCGTTCGCTAAGCTAACCAAACTAAGCTAATTGAGCGAACATAAACGAACTTCTCGCCGAATGGAATGGTTCACTAAACATTCGGTTCGTTTACATCCCTATTCACCGTGTCAGTGTTCTATCACCATATAGCAGTCATCAAAGTTTTCAACAAAATAATTTACTTGTTAGCCTTCCATTCCAGGAAACCATACTCTAATAATTTGCTTAAATCAAACTAGTTGTTTAACCTAGAAGAAAATACATATCAGTTTTAGGAAGAACAATATATAGAGGTAGCCTTTTAGTGGTTTCATTAAGAGGCTACCAAACAGCCTCGAAGGGGCTTAGAGGCTGTTTCACTGTTTGGCAACCTCTGCACCATTAAGTGCTGAACCAGTGAGAGGTCCGAATGGGTAAGAGACTATGAACCAATAAGTGCTGAGTCAGTAAGTTTTGTTTAGTTGGACCTCTAAATGACTGTGCCGAATGACTATTTTACCCTCTGAACCATTCTGTGCTTAATGAAATGTATCGGTTATCCATGCAAATGTATATCGATTCTTTGAGACCGAACATTCCTTAGGTCCCCTAAGGTGTCTAGATTACTATTTGATAGTATCACAAAACAAAAACAAAAACATATAAATCAATTCCTAAATCAGTTTTTCACCGTTTCAAAGATACATACATATATATCCTTGCTGTAATAATCAAATGGATACACAGATTAGTAATAGAATAAAAAGTTAGCTACTAATTCTATCATTTTTTTTCCCTAAAACCTAAATCCATATAAAAATAACGACAAATGAGCCAAAGAAATAAAGATGATGCAAACATTCATGTATCAAACAAATAAATTAATAGCAACTGTAAATTAAAAAAAAAAACCTGATCAGAGAAACAATAAACGTGGTTTGAAGTTATTATGAATTCACCGAAAAAGTTGTATATTTGTGGCAGTTTCTCGAATCGATTTCAGGTGTGTTACCGGAGACAGTGTTTGACGGAAGATGTCGAAGGGTCTGTGAGGCTTTGGATAAATGGGTTTTGATAACTAGAGCAAGGGTAAAAGCGGGTCGGGTTGATTCACCAATTAATCTTTGTTCTTTTTTTCTTGAAACTCATCAATAGTTAACTATTTAATCGTGATTAAATTTAGGGGTGAGAATATTTAGGGTCGGACTGAAAAAAACTGAAACCCAAACCAATAAATTACCGAAACCAACCCGAACCATAGTATATAGGTTACTGGTTCAGTTCTGATTTTGCACTTAGACTTGGGTTCGGGTCGGTTCCGGTCCTAAAACATAAAAACCCGAGAATGAAAACTCTGGACCAATTTTTACACCCAAATATAGATAGGGCTAGGGCCCATCTACCCTTTTAACCTATTTAATTAGTTTACGTATGGCTATTGATGAACAACTAACAATCTGCATTGAATTATTCTAATTTACAATATTCAATCCATTCAATATGCAATGAATATTCAATTGACGGCTGCTTTATAACTAAATTCAAGAATAATACAAAAATACATTCACAAATTCATAAATTTTGGCCGGAAAACCAATTCATATCCGACCCGTCTTGTTTTAGTAATGGACAAGCTAAAAGTTGCTCTAGATTGTTCTCAAAGCCTGCGACTCAAAGTTCGTCAAGAAAACTAGTTTGAAAAATGATCGTT
This sequence comes from Scalesia atractyloides, assembly GCA_947069175.1. Lineage (NCBI taxonomy): Eukaryota > Viridiplantae > Streptophyta > Magnoliopsida > Asterales > Asteraceae > Scalesia > Scalesia atractyloides. The sequence goes on from CAMTDV010000004.1 coordinate 83,605,829, forward strand.
TTTAAATAAATTAGCCGCCTCCACTCAATTCGTAAATGAGTCGCACTGGGCCCGAGCCAAGGTACGCTAGATTAAGTTAAAGCTGAATTCAATATATTATATTATCACTCAATTTTCAATATACATAAATTATAAATTATGTAGTTTATATTATAAGTTTATGGAAATAAACAAAGACAGTAAAATTATGTACAAACCCCGCTTCTAATAATCGTTGATCCCGATTCCAAACATAAATGATGCAAGTCCACTGCACTTTATGTTTATCACCCGTAAAAAAGAGTGAAAATATTACAGCATTAGTGTGTTTTTATGTTTACTTTTGTAGTCAAAGTAAACATATTATACGGTTTTAATTAATAACAAAAACTATTTATAGGTTTTGATCCAAGTAGCGTAATCAAACCAACAAACAATAGGGAACACTGGTTTTTAAATCGTATCGGGCTTGGCTTAGAAATGGTTCAACCGGTTGAACCGGGTTGTACCGGACGGTTCAACCGGGTTGGTTAATTAACCCTATAAATCTTTAAAATACAATTTCAACTCAAAAAATAATCCAAAACTACATCATTCCATAATAAAAAAATATCCCAAAAGTTAACTTTTAATTAAAAAATAATCCAAAAATTCACCATTGGTACCTTTTTGGCGCTAGATTTTACCGGTAAATCGTCACCTTTTTGGGTCCATAAAAAATTATAAGTCCAAATTTAAACCTTTGACCCGGTACTGGTATACAGGTTTAAACAGGTATAACCCAATTTACCGGCGATACAACTTCTTTGCCGTACCCTCAGTGTACCGGTATGATTCGTGCCGGTCAAGCTTCCGGCATCCGGTTTAACCGGTTCAACTGGCCGGTATAAACCGGTTTTTAAAACATTGGGGAACACTCTTAAATTTACGACATCAATGGTTACTACAGTCACATTTAATAAAAACTCTTAAATTCACTCAGACATTTCATCGAACAACTTGTATGCATGCATTGAGAACAATGTAAGAAAGGAATAACATGATTTCGCTTCAATTCAATTTCAATAAATAACAACAGCAAAACGAAGAATATGATTTCAATCCGAATATACCATGGTGAATTCAAGTTCAAGAAATCATGAATCATCGGTAGCATACTAAAGTTGTAAGTTTCACATACCTTGAAATACAGAAGAAGATAGCCATAAGTGGATTATGGAACGAAATTGAACTGTGATTGGTCTGGATTATGGAACGATATGGATTTTGGATTCTGGAACAATGAAATCTGGATTAGGTATCGGGTATTTATGAAGAACCGAAACCCGACTTCCTTCGTAGGTCCACTTCATAAAAGCCCTTCTCAAAATGAATAAAGTAAGAAATTCTTGGTTATTGATTTCTTTTTTAAGTTATAAAAAGGCAGAAAAGTTCTTTTTAAAAGAATGTTTGGAATTCCTTTTAAGGATAAGGCGTCCATCACTCATAACATTTAATCAGGTTTTGCTATGTCATCGAGCTTTATTTCATTACTAATGATGGGTTTTAGTGGAAATGATCATCACTTACCTCACTCAACAATTTCCTTCACAACCTAACAATTTCCCTCAATTTTCACGCATGATAGTGACCACACGTTGTCAGATCTACGCGTGGTGGGATTGAGTGGTGGGTACGTGAGTGAGTTTTTAATCACTTGGGTTATTAATTCTAATAGTAATGTCAAAGTGCTCCCGGATCCAAACCTTATCTATGGTTGTTTGGGTTCTTCTTGTAATGCTATTGCGTGAATAGTAGTAATAGTTTATTTGTGGTCGCACACAATTGTTATTACTTAAATAATCGTTGTGGCTTCTTTTTATAATTTGGATCAAGATTTAAATTGTTATATTAGATTTAACTGGCGATTACTTTTGAGTTTTATTATTTGGGCTCATAACTTTGGTAACAAAATTGTTTGGACTAGCTTTTACATAACAAATTGGCTCGATTTTTAAGTGGGCCAACATTTTTAATTCTAAAACTGTTTGACTTTGGCTGTCGTTTTAAACTAATTGTATAATTCATGTATTTACAATTTGATTATATTAAGAATTTTAGTGGGATGTTAGTTTACAGTTTGAAAATGTGATCTGTTGGTGATTCGAGTCAGAGAGATTTGAGTTTCTAATTGTTTCAGTGACAAAGTTTTTTTTTTAAACGGTGAACTTCATGCATAAGGTTACCACACTCTTCAAATCAGAGAGTCCGTATTGCCTTACTTTGGTCATGCTATGTTGTTTTCACGTTGGCTTCAAAGTTTGGCTTTTTTGGGTGTTCCCCGGGAAACCATACCGCCGGCTGCCACTTGACAGTCGTTGTGCCACCACAAGAGTAGAACTCTCTGGCGTAACACACGGTGCGACGAAAACCCGGTTGGGCTCGGGAATCGAACTGACAACCTCACACAATGCCTAGTCCAAATCGTTCATTGCCTATATCCACCCAATATGACACAAGTGAGAATTGAACTTAAGTTTTCATTGGAAAACTCAAGCCTCCTACCACTAGGCCACAAGTGGGGGGGGGGGGACAGTGACAAAGCTTTAGTTGGGTTTTTTTTATGAAAGTCAAACATGTTTACTTCAAAATTTGAAGAGATGAAGAGAAAGAATAGGAATTGACTCAAGAAAAAATTAGCGGCAATGAAACACTTGGAAGAAGAAACTTTAAATGAGATAGTCACAAGATGTTACCATATGTTAAGTGAAGTTAATCGAGTTGGATGTAATCGATGGGGTACGTAAAAAGTTGTTGGATGATTTTCCACAATGATTGTGTAAAACATGATGATGAGGTTGATAAATGCAACGTTCAACACCAAGTTGCTCGTGATGAAATTATAGAGTTATATAACAAGAATTTGAAGGTAAGTAATCTGTTAGCAGACCAGGAAGAGAAACTCAAGGAACTACATGAACTCAAAGTCGTAGCAACTAAAGTTTCCAATCTTAAAACTCAAGTTTATGAAGAAAATTGCAGAATACAACAAGCTTAAGGATGAATTGAACATGCTTAAGGAGGAGTTGAACAACATAACAAAAAACTGTTCATTCTAACTGTCCAACTAACGAAAGAAAAGATTTTGTTTAGAGACTTGTATTGCCAATGTCAATTGGTATATGTTAAAACAACAAAGATATGCCAGGGAGGAAGGTCTAGGATCGACTCTGGGGGAAACTCCTTGGCTGGAATCTGCGGACAAAGAACACCGTTAGCCTTAACGCGAGAGGTGGCCTCCCGCGATTGGACTCCGGCGTGAGAAGCAGTGATTGGTTCTTAAGAGTCTTAGCATAACATAGTAATGAGTTTTAGAGTGAGAGAGTGAAGTGTGAATACCTTAAGCTGGCTCAAAGTTCTTCCTTTTATAGACCAAGTGATCTGCCAAGGAAGTCCCTTTGCCAGCTGTCGCCTTCCCCATCGGGTAAGCATCTTCTATACTGTTGTTTGCTTGCAGGAAAGGCCTTGCCTTTTATGGTAAGTGCACAGGTTTGTGTGTCTAGAGGTCTTTGCTTGTGCTTTTGGTAAAAGGTCAAGTCAGTTTGACCTTTGTTATACTATTCCCGAGGTGTTACAGTAACGGCAGCTCCCTCATGCTGGTTCAGCTTCTGGTCGGGAGCTAGTTGCCTTACTTGTTCTTAACCTTGCTTTTATTTATGTTTAGTTGGTTATTGTTTATTTGAGCTTCTTGACTTGTCCTTACGTTGTTAGTTAGGGACTTGGTATACATACGTCATCAGCCCCCCAGTCATAAGTTTTGGTATCTTCTTATGGTAGCGATACTTATGACTTAGACTATTCCTTTCTTATCTGTTTTAGGCCAGGGAGGTGAGCTCCCCTGATGTGGCTGTTTTATCCCTGGCAATCTGGATCCCTCCTTATTTAATGCCCACTTGGCTTAGCCGCCTGTCAGGAAGCGATTGATTTGACACCGCAGCAGGTGATGAGTGGTTCCCGTGACAGTTTCCGGCGGTTACATCTTGGCCTTATATTTCTCCCCTAAAATCGGGATCAGTGTTTTATTGATCTATAAAGTAACCGTTCACTTTACCCTTTTCATTTAAAAACCTTCCAAGTTATTCACTGTTTCCTTTGATCGGATATTTCTGTTTCTTTTCCGGCGATATATAGTTTTTCGGTACGTCTTCTTTCTCCTCATGGATTCTAACAAGAATGACATTGCTCTTCAGTTTTCAAAACTTACTGAGTCTAAAATTAGGCAGTTTGTTCTTGATCAATGTATCGATTTAGTCTTGAAATTAGGGTTCTGGCGACATGACCGCCGATCAATTCCCGGAGGGGTTTTTGGTTTTTTATACTCGTATTCTGGATCAACCGAACCTAAAATACCCTTTTTCTGACTTCTTTCTTAGTGTCCTTAAGTATTTCCGGTTGTCGTTGGGTCAGTTAGCTCCGGTAGGCATTGCTCGTTTCATGTTCTTCGAGATACTCTGTCGAGCCCTAAGTTATGAGCCTGATTTGTTGATGTTCCGGCGATTCTTCCGGCTTGCCCGGAATGGGGATTGGGTATACTCTTGAGAATGCTCCTTGTAAGAGTTCTCTTCTAACCACCACTGTTGGTCACACTTATGCCTGGAAAAATCAGTTCTTCTTTATTTCTCATGATCTGCTTCCCTTCTGTATTGTTCCTCGAAAGTTTTCTGAGGCTTTGAATGAGAAAGAGCCGAATGTGAAAAGTGTTAACCAATAGTTGCTCCTCAAACTTCGCCTTTATCGTTTGAGGCTTAAGGCCTACCCGGAGGAGCTTCTGGTTATGTTGGGCATAAGCCAGGATTGGCCTGAATCCTGTCGTGAACCTGTATTTTTCTTTAATGACAAGGGTATGTTGTGTTTGTTACTAACTTGATCATTTTATTTTGTTATAATTATCTTGCTTGTTTTCTTTTTCAGGGATGAGTGCTTTGGATTATCTTGAGATGAACGATGCTACTGGTGTGGAAATTGAGATGAAGGAGCTTGCTGAAGGTGCTCCTTCTATTGTTCTTCATACCCAGCATGTTCGTACTGGTGGTGATTTCCAGAATTTACCTATGCAGCCTATTTCTGATGCTCCTTCTGCCAAGAAGCTTGCTTCCACAGGTCGTCGGTTGACTAGGGGGATGTCAGCTTCCAAATATGTCCCCCAATCTTCTGATCCAATATCTGTTGATAGTGGTGATGAGGATGATGTTAACCTTATTGCTTCAATTACTGGGGTTAAGGTTGTTAAGAATGAGGCTTCTGAACTTGTTGGTGAGGGAGGTGATGTATCTGTCGAGGGAGGTAATGTGCCTGAGGAGCCAGTTGTTAGTGGTGAGGGAGCTGGTGCCTCTTCTCCTCGTCTTGCTGCCGTTGTGCAAAAGTTAAACGAAACAAAGAGGAAACTTCCGGAGAATCCTGTCAAGGCTTCTAAGCCTTCGAAGAAGGTGAAGATTTCTCTTGCTGGTTCCTCCACTGAGGGAGGTGTTCATAAGGCTTCTTCTGGGACTCATGTTGAGAAAAGTGGTGATGGTGAGGCAGCTAAGTCCTCGGTTAAGGGTAATTTGGGTGATACTTTGGAGGGAAAGCAATCTGGTGAATCAGGGAAGGGGCCGGTACAAGTTATTTTTGTCCCAAGTTGGAAGATTACTGTGTTCAGACACCTTGAAGAGCGTTAGGGTGTGCCATGATCTTATCCGGAATGTTACTCCTCCTGCTGAGAAGGAGCTGCATTCGCAATTGCTGATGAGGACTCGGCCTACATATCATTACCCAAGCTGCCCGTTTGATAACCTCCCTACCTGACGGTCTCGAACGCTGGGCCAACTCGGTTAGTCGGAATGTTGATCTTACTGAAGCTTTGTCGAAGAAGGAAGCTGAGCTTAAGGAATCTTCTGCTCTTTTAGCCACTCATCAAGCTAAGGTAAATGATCTTGAGGAGCAGCTTGCCTCTTCTTTAGCTAAAAGGAATGAGGAAGCTAGGAAGGTTGAGGTATATGCTGGGCAGCTGGCTGATTTTAGTAATCAGTTAGCTAAAGAGAGAGCTGAGTTTGGTGCTGAGAGGTTATTGTTTAGGAAGGAACGTGCTGCTCAAGAGGCAAGTGTTGAAGAGCTGAGGCAGCAAGTCAAGAGTTTGAACGAGGATAGGGAATGGTTGATTGGGTCCGGTGTTCGTCAATTTGTGACTTTTCTTCTACACAGCCAGGAGTTCAACAAGCATCTTGCAGGGTTTATTCTAAGGCTATGGCTCATGGACGCTTTACAGGCCTTGTTGCTGCTTCTGAGGCAATCGTTTGTGGGGAAGCTGTAGAGGGGCTTCCATCCTTCAAGCCTGACTCTTTAAATGACTTTGCTGCTGCTGTGAGGAAAATGGGGGCTCTTTCCTATCCTATGTTGAGAGCTTGTCTCAGATGGTGAACCGCTCTATTGCTGAGCTGCAGGTTTTAGAGCTAGAGGGCCTGAACTTGGATCTTTGTAGGCAGCTACTGCCTTCTCCCCTCGTGAAAAGTCATTGTTTGAATGGTGCTCAAGACCAGGGAGCTAACCCTGCTAAAGAGGGTGAAAAGATCCAAGGTTCTGACCCTGCTACACCTCCTCCGTTCCTGCTTATGTTCCCCCACCCATCTCCCAAGGGAGCTAGTTCCTCCGCTCCTTAAGGTGGGGATGTTGACCTTGATGGCTTGTATGATGACCTTCTTGAAGCGATGGTATTTTCGATGTTGGCAGTAATGGCTCAATGTTTTACTTTCTTTAACCTTCCTGCTTAGGAAGTGTTGTACTTTGCCCTTTATGGGTTATTTCTGATGTAATGTGACTTAGGCTGCCCCCTTAGGGGTTTTAGGCCTTTTGGTATGTTTATTATGTTTTATGACTTTGTTGTATTTTTAATTTTTGTTGTCTCCCTTTGTGAATTCCAATATTTTGTTTTGCTTTTGTAGGAGCATGTATAGCTTTATGGTTCCTTATGGGAATTTAAGCCTTTTGTTTTGTTAGTGAAATGGTTGGTGTAGTTGTGTTTTTTCTTCTTGTTCGTGATGTAGTGTACGAATATCTTATCTTTTTGCAATGTCTCTTCTAGACGAATTTTGGTTAAGTGCTGCAGTCACCTATCCTTCATTCTTCTATCAAAGAACCGATTCATTTTTTGTGTTCTATCTATTTTCTAGTCCACATTTTTTATTTTTGTGGTACATTTACATAGGTATCGTTCTTTAATTTTCCTATGAAGCATTTGTTGTAAGGTGCTTACCCTTTTACATGGAGTTATTTCTTAAGTGTGTTCGATCCATGGAGTTGTATTGTTTTAGGCACTCACCCTTTATACGGGAAGGTATAACGCCTTGTTCCCCGCTGAGCGATATGGCCTAGGAGCTCATCCCTTTTTCATGGGTAGATATAGTGTCGGATCCCATGGAGCTTGATTTGGAGGAGCTCACCCTTAGGATAGAACAATAATTATTGTCAACAAAAGTAGTTGTTTGTGTTTTCATTAAAACTGATTACAGCCAAGTACAGATTCCTTCAACCATTACAATGATCAATTCACACTATGAATTTTTTCAAATGCTTCCCGTTCCAATGTCTCGGGACCTTCTTCCTTGTGGGGTTTTCAGCTTATAGGAGCCTCCCTCATGTGCTTCTTTTATAATATATGGGCCTTCCCACTTTGGGCCTATTTTTCCAGTGTCTTCCATTTTGCTTGCTTCATTATTCCTCAAAACGAGGTCTCCTGGCTTGAAGGCTTCTTTTTTGACTCTTTTGTTGTAGTAACCTTCTAGCCTTTTCTTGTATCGTGCTTCTCGAATTAGGGCAGCTTCTCTGGCTTCTTCTAGCAGGTCTAGGTTTAGCAGGATTTCTGTTTCGTTGGGTGCTTCTTGCCTTCTTGAGCTTCTTAGCGTTTGTACCCCAACCTCAGCTGGTATCACCGCTTCGGAGCCATACACCAGGCTATAAGGGGTTCTTTGGTGACTTGTTTTTTCCAACGTTCGGATAGCCCACAACACACTGGGGAGCTCCTCCACCCAGTGTTTTCCATACCTTCCTAGCCTGTTCTTCAGCCCTTCTACGATACTTCTATTCATCCTTTCTACTTGCCCATTAGATTGTGGGTAACAAACGGAGCTAAAGACCTGCTTGATTTGCAATTCTTGGCACCACGTGCTGAATGGTTTTTCTGCAAATTGTTTGCCGTTGTCGGCTACTATCTCCCCCAATAGCCCAAATCTACATACAATGTTTTCCCATACAAAATTTATCACATTTTTTCCTGTGATTTTTGCCAATGGCTTCACCTCCGGCCATTTGGTGAAGTAGTCTACCGCTACTAGGAGGAATTTGACTGACCAGCTGCTGTGGGGAATGGGCCTACGATGTCCATACCCCATTTGTAGAATGGCCATGCTGCCAAGATGGGAACTAAGTCGTGCTTCGGACTTGTCTTTACTAGGGCGTGTAGCTGACATGATTCGCATTTGTGGATGACTTCGGTTGTGTCTTTGTGCATCGTGGGCCAGTAGTAGCCCATGTTCATTAGCTTCGCCACTATTGTTCTTACTCTTGCATGTGCACCGAATATTCCTTCATGCACCTGGTTGATCAAGTAGGTGCTTTGATTGGGACCGACACACCTTGGCAGTGGGGACAAGTAGCCTCTCTTGTAAAGCTTCCCTTCCTCCACTACATATTGGTTAGCTTTTGCCTTGATTCTTACAGCTTCTGGCTCTTCCTGGGGGAGCTTCCCTTCTTCGATGTATTTTTGTATCGGGGTCATCCATGATTCTTGCTCTTCTTTGACTACATCATTGACCTCCTCTTCCTTCACTGTTTTCTTTTTGATTACTTCTACCAACACCTTCTTCGTTAGGTGTGCAAAGGTTAGGGAAGCCAGCTTGCTCAAGGCATCAGCTTGCTTATTTCTTGTTCAAGACACTTGGGTTAACGACCAGGATTCAAAACTTCCATCAATGCTTTCACCTTCTCCTTGTACTGTATCATTGATGGTTCCCTTGCTGTGTATTCTCCTTTTACTTGGCTTGCCACTAGCTTTGAATCAATGAAGGCCTTAAGCTCTTTAACACCCAATGCCTTTGCTATTCTGAGGCCAGCTAACAATGCTTCATATTCTGCCTCATTGTTGGTGCAAGGAAAGTCAAACCGTAGTGCATAAGTATATTCGGTTCCGTGAGGGTCCGTTATGATGAGACCTGTCCCAGAACCTTCTATATTGGATGCTCCATCTGTGAATAACGTCCACTTTCCTGCCACTATCGTTTCACATTTTTCCTCCTCCACTTCATTAACCTCCTTTACTCTTGGCATTTCTGTTAAAAAATCAGACAGCACTTGCCCTTGTAGGCCTTCCTTGGTATGTACTCGATATTGTGTTCCCCCAACCCTACTGCCCACTTGGCCATCTTTCCTGAGTCCTCAGGCTTTTCCAGGATGGTTCTCAGCTGGTTGATCAGTCAGTACTTGGATGAGGTGAGCTTGGAAATACCTTCTTAGCCTTTTTGCTGTATGGACCAAGGCTAGAACCAGCTTCTCTATTGGAGAGTAGTTAATTTCTGCCATTTTTAGAGCCTTGCTTACAAAGTATACAGGTATCTGCTTTCCTTCCCTTTCTACCAGAAGCACGGAGCTTATGGCTTCCTGACATGTGACAATATATTTTAGTGAAAGATTAGTGTTTGTTTCCTTTTGGTTATATTGACAGGGAAGATGTCTTATTAAACCTGAAGACAAGTAGACGGTGATTGTCTCGTCTTTTGATGGTGCTGCCATGGCAGGTAATGAGGTGAGGAGCTCTTTGATGTTGAGAAGGCTTGTTCAGCCTCCTCCGTCCATTCGAAGCTTTTCTTATTAGCATAGTTCTTTAATGTTCGGAAGAACGGGAGCGACCTTTCTGCCGACTTAGGGAGGAACCGTTTGAGGGCTGCGATTTTCCCGTTCAAGCTTTCGACTTCCTTTTTGTTTTTGGCGATTTCATTTGTATGATAGCTTGGACCTTGTCTGGATTGGCCTTGATGTTTTGCTTCCCTACCACATGACCAAGGAAGCTCCCCTCCTCGTACCCAAACGAACATTTGCTTGGGTTCAACTTCATGTTGATTTTGTTGAGGTTGTGGATGTTTCCTTGATGTCTTGTAACATGTCTTCTTCACTCCTGCTTTATCACTAGGCCATCAACGTAGCTTCCATGTTCCTTCCGATTTGTTCGGAAAAGGCTTTGTCGATGAGCCGCTGGTATGTGGCTCCGGCGTTTTTAACCCAAAGGGCATTTTGGTATAGCAAAAGATCCGTGGTTGGTGTGAAATGCCGTCTTCTCTTCATCTTCTTTTTCCATTTTGATTTGATGATACCCTTTATAAGCGTCAAGGAAGCACTTGAACCTATACCCGGTGAGTGAATCTACTTTCAAATCTATCTTGGTAGGGGTAACAATTTTTGGGACGTGCCTTGTTCAAGTCCTTAAAATCAACACACATTCTCCACGATCCGTCGGGCTTCTTCACCATTACTGGGTTAGCTAATCAGGATTGGTATTTTACCTCCCTTAAGATGTTAGCTTCAACCAGTTTTTTCACCTCCCGACAGGCAGCTTGGCTTCGTTCAGGAGCCAGGCTTCTTTTCTTTTGAGTCACCGGTTTGTATGTTGGAGCAATGTTCAGTGCATGTTCAGCTACGTACCTCGGTACTCCTATCATGTCGCTTGGGCTCCAAGCGAATACCCTTACATTTTCTTTCAGGAGCTGCTTTAACCTTTGCTTTGTGGCTTCCGGAAGGTGGTTGTTTATCCTGATCTTCTGTTCAGGGAAGAAGCCGTTTATGCTCACTTCCTCATCAGGACTACCTTTGATCTCGTTACCTTCTCCTGCTTCTACTTCTGTTGATGCGACTAACAATGCCTCCTTTGTTGGGACCAGCGATGCTATGCCTTTATCGGTTGGGAATCTTGCCATGCCGTGGACTGGGGAGACCACAACGTCGAAGGCAGCGAGGCCTGGCCTTCCTATCAGCATGTCATAGTTGGAGGGGGAGCTTATTACTATGAATGTCAGCTCCTTCGTTCTTGCCAGGTCACCATCCCTGAGGCACAAGCTCAGGGTTAGTTGTCCCAGGGGCTGCACCTTTTCCCATGTGAAGCTTCTTAGGGTTGTATCTGTACTTTTCAATCGGGATCTTGTGTCGTCACTGAGTTGACTAAAACATCTCTGGTACATGACGTTTGATGCTGCCCCGGGATCCATGTACACCGTATTGATGACCTTCCCTTCCATTCTGCCTCTACAATAATGGGAAGATCCATTCTATCTCTTGACTTTGTTGGGGAGAAACATATGACCTCTTAGTTCCAAGGGGTGATTCTTCTCCTTTTTCCTTCTTGATTCTCTTCCCCCCACACATGTTGACATTTGATTCTTTCTTGCTTTCTTTCTTCTCCTTGATTTCTTTTACTAGGTGAGCCAGCTCCCCGACTTAACCGCCTCCTCGATCCTATCTTCAGTTGATAACAACCATTAGTTTGGTGCCCTATGTCAATGAAAGGCACAAAACTTGGTTGAATCTCTCTTGTTGGCTGGCTTTGCTAGGGGTTGAGGTGGCTTGAATGAGTATTTGACCTCCTCTGTTGACAAGATTTATTGGGGTGTCTTTGTGAGTAGGGTAAAGACATGTTTATCTTTTTCTCTACTCGAACGGGGGGACCTTCTTTTATCTTCGAATCTTCTTCCCTCGTAGGGTCTGAATGGTCGTCTTTCGGGGAAAGATGGGAAGCGAGGTCTCTTAGATGAGGAAGGTTGGTCTCTCCAGCTACCATGCTCTCTTTTCTTTGAGTCCTGTCTTTCTAAAGCCTCTTCTCCTTTGAGGAATGACTCCGTTCTCTCAAAGGCTTCTTCCATTATTTGAGGATTGTTCTCGTGAAACCTCCTTAGCAACTTTTTGGGCCTTATGGCATTCATGAAGGCCGAGACCCTCATTTTTTCAGTTGCTCCACTATACATCAAACCTTCTCATTTGAATCTTTCTACAAAGGTTCGAAGGTCTTCATGATCTTTTTGTTGGATCTGATGCATGACCGTGGCATCCCTTGTACACTTCTTTTGTGGGGTAAAGTTTGACAGGAAACTTTTATACAAGTCATCGAAGGAGGTGATGCTCCTGATCGGGAGCCCACAGAACCATAACCTTGCCGGGCCAACGAGAGTCTGCATGAACATGTGGCAGCACTCTGCATTGTTCCATCTTTCTACTGTAGCGGCTCCTGTAAAGACTTGCAAATGATCCTCAGGGTCTTCCGTTCCGTCATACGTCTTGACGTTTGAAGGCATTTTTATCTTGGTTTGGAAGATATAGTTGGCTATTTCGTCGGAGAAGCATGACAACGAGCTTGGCTTGTAAGGCATGGAAGGAGTGTTATTAGTAGCTCCTGATCCTCTTATGTCTTGGGCAACCGGCTGAGTTTGTACGCTCTGCCAAGTTTGGTTGCCTAAGAGCTGTTGGCCCAACTGTGCGAGGAGCATAGCCATTTGGGGATTCTGAACATCATATGGCATGTAACCTGGTTGAAGGCTGGTGAACGGCGACAAGCTCGTGCCCACAGCTCTGCTAGCTAGTGGTAAGGACCTGAGTGCTTCTGCAAAGGTCGTTTGCGGAGGTGGCGAGACTACCTGAGCCTGTTGAAGGAGCTGCTCGACCGTATACTTAGGATATCTTGGGGAAGGTTGGTAGGGGGAGCCGGAGTGACCGCTCCCTTCTCCAAGTGTTCTTTCCGTAGGGAAACGCGTGTTAGGGCTCCGGGAAGCTCGAGTGGCACTGGGGGAAGTAGTGGTGCACAAAGGAGGAGGCATGGGTGCAAGTGTAACCTTAGGCTCATCATAAGACAAGCGTAACCTCACTCCCTTGGTTTGTTCCTCACGTCGTAGCTATTCAGCAGTTCCCTCAGCTGTATGAAGTTATTTCTTACCCCTTCCGGTGTTATTTCCATGGTATTTACCGGAAATAGAACCTCGTTGGGTGAGGAAGGCCCAACAAGTGTAGCAGGAGGTGTTTGGAATAGTTGAGTACCTCCTGTAGTTGGTACGACATTTAGTCCGTCCGTGTTGTTAGGTGAGCTGCCCATCCCCGGTGTGACAGGGGAGTCGGGCAGGGAAAAGGAACTGCCAGAGACTTCTTTTTGGGAGTGATCTTTTCCGGCCATATCTGTACTACCACAATGGCTGTTCTAAGTAGCGCAGCCCCCCGGTGGGCGCCACTTGTTAAAACAACAAGGATATGGCAGGGAGGAAGGTCTAGGATCGACTCCGGGGGAAGCTCCTTGGCTGGAATCTGCGGACAAAGGACACCGTTAGCCTTAACGCGAGAGGTGGCCTCCCGCGTTTGGACTCCGGCGTGAGAATCAGTGATTGGTTCTGAAGAGTCTTAGCATAATGTAGTAAAGAGTTTTAGAGTGAGAGAGTGAAGTGTGAATACCTTAGGCTGGCTCAAAGTTCTTCCTTTTATAGACCAAGTGATCTGCCCAAGGAAGTCCCACCGCCAGCTGTCGCCTTCCCCATCGGGTAAGCATCTTCTTTACTGTTGTTTGCTTGCAGGAAAGGCCTTGCCTTTTATGGTAAGTGCACATGTTTGTGTGTCTCGAGGTCTTTGCTTGTGCTTTTGGTAAAAGGTCAAGTCAGTTTGACCTTTGTTATACTATTCCCGATGTGCTACAGTAACGGCAGCTCCCTCATGCTGGTTCAGCTCCTGGTCGGGAGCTAGTTGCCTTACCTGTTCATAACCTTGATTTTATTTAAGTTTAGTTGGTTATTGTTTATTTGAGCTTCTTGACTTGTCCTTACGTTGTTAGTTAGAGACTTGGTATACATACGTCATCAGTATAGAAGTCACATACAAAAGTTGGTGCAAGAGTTAGAAATTATAAAAATAAGAACTTATAATTTTTAACAACAAGAGGAAAATGTAAAAGAAAAGTTAGAAGAAAATACAACTGAAATTCATGACGTAAAGGTTGCACTTAATATTGCTAAGACTGGTGTAAACTTTTATCAAGATCAAAATTTGGAATTAAAAACGGAACTGGCTAAGGAAAATTTGAAAGTGAAAGAATCTCAACTCAAATTGATAGAATTTGAAAATTAGCAAGTGTAGCTTGAGTTCTTGTGGTATGTGACAAAAATCAACTTGAGTCCCTATTTTCAAAATAATGGATACTTCCGTCCTTGAGGTTTTTGTGTCGCTTCAGTTTGCGTCCTTCTGTTTTTCCGATTCAATTTGCATCCTACGTTTAGTTTGATCGTTTGAAAATTGGTGAAAAGTCAAATTTACCCTTGATACTTATTAAGAAAAGTATATTTTACCCTTATTATTATTATTATTATTATTATTATTATTATTTATTATTATTCCATTACACTACACACCATCATCCACCACCATAACCATCACTTCAACCACACACCACTACCGGTACACTAACAATTGATATATAAAATTCCACCACCACCACCACAATTACCTCCTCCCCCACCAAAAGGCCAAAACCAACCAGACAAATAAACACTACAGACCTCATCGCTAGCACCGTCTTTCTCGTCGTTTTCTCCATTTTATCCCCATCCTTCCTTTTCCTCCCTTTACGCTTCCCCACCGCAAGCTCCATACCCCCACCCCTTCCGTCCAATCGAAAACACTCTTCATGTAAACCTTAACTCCAACACATCAATCCATAATCCAATTAACCCTAATTTAACCAACACAGACGCAAATTAGATCCAAAACACGCTTCCGTTAGACCCTATAACCAACGCATCAATCCACAATCTAACAAATGCATAACTGCTTATCAACACGATTCATACAAACTCTTGCTTTCGGATAAGCAAATAATCAACTCCGATAATCATTCCAATCTACAGATTTATTAAAAAAAAACCTAAAATTTTATTTTTATAATCCTAGGTTTTTTTTAACAACATAAGCACAAAAAAACAAAATGAAAATATCAAGATACTTGTATCATTTTATTATTTGTTTAAAAAGAAGATTGCTTCCATTCGATTTCTCAGAAATATATTTTCTAGGTTTATAAAGATGAATTTGGGTCTCGTATTGTTCTAAGATAATTGCACCAGAAAGATGTTTTTTTTTGTGGTGGCACGACAGTAGGAGCTGGCGAGGGTGAGGTTGGTGAGAAATGGGGGATATTAGGGATATAGGGTGTTAAAATGGGAAAATGGGGGGGGGGGGTAGAGTGGGGTTAGGTTTATGCGAAATGACCGTTTTTCCCCGCTACATTATTTTCAGTCACCCAATTAACGGAATATTCTAACGAAACATACATCGGGGACTTAAAATGTAGCGCTTTTCAAACCACGTGGACGCAACTTTCCATATGTTCAAAATGGGGACTCAAGTTGATTTTGCCTTGTACTAAAGGAACGCAAATCGCACTTTACTCTTTTCAAAATTTCAAAATTCTTCTAAGTTGTGTGAATAACATTTTTTTAGTCTTTACATTACAGAATAGGTAATTAAGGAATTAGATTTCATTAAGTCCCCCAACCTGTTGGTTATAGTCAGGTTCCACACTGTGACGGATCTAGGATTCGTTCGTAGCAATAACGTTTTATAAAAAAACGGTAATGGAATCGGAAAAACGTCAATTTTTTCCAAAATTTACACTAATTTTACACTATCGTCGGAGCGTCAAGCGGTAGCGGGCGTTACCCCTTACCATGCACTAGGTCCGCCCCTGGTTCCACATGCTCAAGATGATATAAAATTCAAAGATGTCACACCATCTGAGTCATCTGTCAATGATCCCTCAAGTGATGATATATCTGATTTTAAAAAATATGTGAATCTTAAATCTTGTGCAAATTCAGAAGATTTAGAAAAGTGTGAAGGAAGGTAAAGCGAAGAAAGGTTGTAACTGGATTTAAATGATTTGGATAATATTATCCTTATTGAGTATTTGAGTGTCAATAAAGTCAGGACTTACTTCTGAAAACTACATTGTTACTGCATTGAAACTCATCAATGTTTTGAAACAAATCGACATTTTGGAAAACCAAGGTTTGAGTTCAAGTGGTCGCCCGACATGTTGTTGTTTAGCAATTGCATAAACGTGTTATTTTCGTCAGTTGTTTTGATATGACAAAGATTTTAGTGAGTTTATATATTGAGACCGGAGTGTTAAAATGTTTGAGAATATATTGTATTTATACTAGTAAAAAAATAAAATTAATCTTTTCAAAACTAGCTTTGGAGATTTTTTTAAAATTTATTAGTACTTTTAGATAATCTTTGGATGCTTAAAAGTTCAATAATTTTCTTTATGTTACCAATTTAATGGGGTCCCAAACCCTCCAATCCACTCGTATTTAGGTATCCGGACATCATCTCCCCCATCGAAAATGAACAAACTCTCCAATGGGGTCGTCCGACAACTTGACGCCCGCCTGTGCCACATCTAGGGATGTTCGGTATTCAATCAGGCTCGACAAAACTCGAAATCCCATTTGAATCGGATAAAAAAAATCACAAATACGAAATTTGCTTCGAATTTTTAAATCGGATTCGATTCAATTTGAATTATGATGGTAAATTCCAAATGAAATTTCAAGCTTTTGATTTTCGATTAGTTTCAGTTAGGAATTTGAATTAAGGCTATGCATATAATTCTTTTTATTTCAGACACATAGATAATTTATAATTACATATACACACATACAAAAAAGGCTTTTAATATCATACATTTGGTTAGATGCCATAAGCTTGTAATTTGGATGTCGTCTCTTTAAATATTTTGGATGTTGCTTCTTGCTACATTATTTTGATTTTTTTTATCGTTTGACTAATTTAAATTTATATTCTAGATGTTACAATTATTATTTTGGTCATTTGACATTTTAATGGCTTATTAGTTTTATAGACTTGTATTTTTTTGTTGTTAACAAAAATTCAAGTTTGTAGTACTTACGAAAATTGTATTAACCTACTCCATTTTTTTTTTCCGAATTCGATTCGACTTGAGTACGAATTTAAAAAATGAATCGAATCAAATCCTGAATTGGATACGAGCTTGAATTTCGAATTCCAATTGAGCTTTAAAATTTTTAAATTCGACTAATTCAATTAACTTGAGAAATTCGAAATCGATCCATTTGAACAAACCCTAGCCATCTCAGTCGTCAGCTTTATGCATTGGAGATGCTATAACTTTACCTCTGATCAAGGGAAACAAACAAAGTTATAGTAAATAAATTATGTTGGACAAAATTTGATGGGTTCAACATGAAGGGTTCCAACTTCTAAAGGATAAAATATAACAAATTTAACATTTGAAGGGTGAGGGAAAGAGCAATACGTACATAAAACGGCCCACGATTTATGACTAAAACCGGTTTAAGGGACCCACTAACTCCAATATTGACTTACAATCAGCGTTGACCGGTCAACATTTTACTTTTGGTTCCAAAAATCTTCTTGTCCTGTTCATGCAGACGTGAACCACGTTTAATTTATTCTTTGAAATAGATATTATAAAAGTACAATTGTTAATACTATGATTAGTAAAACGTGACTACTTTTTGAATCACACATAATAAGACATTTCTACATAATAAGACATATATCTTTGTCATTAAACAAATGTAAACATGTTTTAGTACGTCTTTTTATAGAAACAATTGCTATTAATTATATATATGTATTGTGAGAGAACTATATTAATCTCTCAAATGTAAAAAAGTTATAGGATTAATTACACTTGGAAAGAAGATATGAACTTCGGATTTTTAATTTAAAGAAATAGGGTTTAGTATGTATTAATATTAATGTTAATTGTTTAGATATTGATTTTATGGTGCATATTATGAGTTAATTTGTGTCTTCCTTCCTTGGATCCCTTGTCACCAGCCATTTAGGACAAGACTTGTTGTATAATGTCAAATGAAACCTCTTAATTAATTAAAGTGTAAGAAATCGTGATAAAATCGACTTATCGTCGTAATTCAAAGAACCTAAAATGGTCATGAAATGACCTAGAAATATTTCTTGTAGTCGTTTGAAAACCACAAATAGCGCAAGTTGAACAATTTTAGATGTCAAAACAATAAGAGTTACACGTAACAGGTGATGACCAAATCAAGCAATATTACATACTATTTCACAAGATTTGTGATATTCTGCGAAATTCTCGGGATACCTAGCCCCTTTTGTCATAAATGTACAACACTCGAAGCAAAATCCACAATATTGATGCATTTAAAAAAATAGAAGTCTTTGCAAGAACGGCACAACCTAATTTTTTTATCAGGTCAAAGAATTTTATGGTTTGCTAACCTCACTCTCTTTCAAACCTTCCATTTTTAGTATAAAACCGAATCTCAAAATTTTTGCGAGCAAAGAAAAAATCGCAAGATTTATGCTGGCGTTTACGAAATGGCTCTTTTCTTAGTTGGTTACTTCTAAAATAGCTCAACTTGCATTTCCTTATTTTCAAAAAGCTACAACTGAATACTTCTCTGAATATTTATATATACATTATATCTTTAAACTTAACTTGGTCATAAGGGTAATTTTATTAATAATCGCTCAATTTGCATTTCCTTATTTCCAAAAAAACTACAACTGAATACTTCTCTGAATATTTATATATATTTTTGTTGAACTTAACTTGGTCATAAGGGTAATTTTATTAATAAAAGCTTACCTTTCCGGTCAATCAATTCTATGTCCGAGTTTAATCAACCCTAATTAACATAGTTTTTAGGGGTTCTATCACCAAGAAGTAGTTGATGAATGCTATAAGTTCACTTATGATTGCTACTTAATCATGGATCAACAAATTGAAGACCTTTAACACCAAATTAAATACTTGCCTATCTATATAAACATTTTGTAATCGATTAAGTTTGGGCGAAAAGCCTAGTTAGGTTGTCTTTTGTTTCTTTATTGTACTTTGTTGGATTTTTACAACATATGCTGGTCCTGTTCTATAATGATCATAGAATCTTATTGTTAAAAAAAAATTATATGAACATATTGTAATATTCAAGTATAAGTTATAACAACATGATGAAAAGAAATAAAAACCTAAATAGGGATCTTATCTACATTCATCGAGAGATTAATTGTCGACAAATTTATTTGTAGTATTTTCTCCCCAAGTATATCCTAAAAACAATTTCACAAGAAACCCTAAAATGAAATTTAGGTCTTTTTTTTAACCTAAACTTTCATTTTTTGTAATTCTATTTTTCTTCTAATGTAACTTAAATGTGACACAAGGAGATTTACTCCAAACCCTAGAATGCATCTTCACAATCTCCCTTGCTTTCTCCTTCATCTTGCTTCCACAATCCATTGTATAACCAACAACAATTTCTCAACAACCCCCAACTCCAACATCTCTTGCACCACCCGCGTGTGTGCCGGAAAACACCGCGACCGAGTACAATATCCTCACCGCCTTCTCGCTTGCCACACTCGAAACACGAAATATCTTCTTCGAAACCACGGCTAAACCACCCGCATGGCTCAACAACTCCGCACGCCCTTCGGCTGACTGACAAATCTGATCCAACACCGTAAGAATCATCTCGGATGTCCTCTTTTCCGTACAATCCATAAGCGCGTCGATTAACACCCGAACCGCCCCGCCTCAGCCGCTTTTATCCGGTTCCGACCCCACGGGCACACACTTATGAGTAGCTTTAGTGTTGCTTTTGTAGCCTTTTGAGAGATTTGATCCATCAAGATGTTTACAAGCTCAATGAAGAATTTAGGGTTTAGTGACGTCACTTGCATGGGCTCAGCCACCTCAAACATTGACTTCAATAACATGACGGCGTAAGCGCGTGACTCATAACCGGCGGCGCGTTGCATCACACTCGTCAACGTCTCCACCATATCACCCTTTCCAAACATAGATTTAAGACCAGTTGGTGAGAGCTTAAGGTGGTAGAGAATACTCAACGCTTCGTCGGCTCCGGTGACTTCTCCGGGGCGGGTGATGATGACGTCATGCTGTTATTATTATTATTAATTTCTTTACTTATGATGTTAGATAAGTGATCAACTGCTCCAACTGATTCCATCAACCGTTTATTCTTTTCATTCTCCAAAACAATTGTTTTCAATCTCTTTAAACTCATCATTTGTTGTTGAGGAGACTTTGAATCTTTAATGAGTTTCATAATCTCGGTTTTGGAGATTGGAAGGCGCGGTGTGGGGAACCTTTCGACTCCTGATGAGGCGTTGAGGGTGCACCAAGATTGGATTAACCTGCGAAGGGTGTGGTTTGGGGTCAACTCGATATCGACAACGACTTGTTTGGTCATGGGACAAACATCTTTCTTTTGTGAAAACAGCCAGTTTTCGATGCTTTCGCGGTCATAGGTGATGCCCGTGGAGAGCGTTACCGGGTCTTTCATGATCTCGAGTGATATCGGGCATAAGAAATAGCGAGGAATTTCAACTTCGTTTTGAAGATCACTCATAATTGAATCAAGAAAAATCTAAGAAGTAGAAACAAAGGAAATAAGATTAAATAAGATTGTAAAGTAGGTTGAGAGGTTTTTTGTGAATGTTGGTTTATGAATGTGGTATTATATATATGAGAGTTGTATGGGGAGATTAAATATTTTGAAAAAGAGAAAGTCAAAGGGTGTAGGATGTTTGACTTTTCAAACATACATGAGATAAGATTCTCCAGAAGAGAAAGGTTCCATTTGATAATAAATGCATGTGGGATAATCCAGCTGTGTGGACAAGTTGTGTTCATTGAGTGTGGGAAGAATAAACAATTTCCGTGTACAAAACATGTGACACTTGTTAATTATTTACACATTTTCTCTTTTTAATATCAAGTAACTTCCCATCTTTATTCTTGATCAAAAAAATACTCCTTTGTCTCATGTTTTTAGTGAGCCAAAACTAATTAAATTTTTGGTCATATTAACTAACGTCTTTATAAAAGAACTAGTCATCTAACCCATTGTTTTATTGGTTTAGAAAGCTAATGATGTCATAGAATACTTAAAACAAAATATAGAAATTATCTTATATATTGTTTAGTGTGAATTTATAATGTTAACAAAATATGGATACTAGAATAGAAACCATGGATCCTGGGTCATAAATGAATCTACAAATGAGATTTAAGAAAAAGTTAATTTGAAATATATAGCCTAATAGCTGATCTGGTTTACGTATATATTCAGTTGCCCTGCTCAACGTAAGTAGTACAAGAGTACTCAATTGATTAATCCTTTGCGTATGTAGTTTTCGGTCCGACAATCATGTTTTATTCGGTTATGTAAGCATCGGTCTTGGTTAATCTCCAATGTTAAAACACAAGATATTCCTAATTAATAAAAAAATTAGTGACTAAAGAAAAATTTAATTTGCAAAATAGTATTTCTAACTAACAAAAACATGTTGTTCAAACAAATAAAAAAACCTAATAAGAAGGCAAATTTGTAAGTATATAAATAATTCACGATGCCATGAGTGTTTTTAGTCATTTTCGCTAATATTTCTTTCCAATTGAGAAGCACGTCATATATTAAAATTTTTGATGAGCCCAAAATTTGTATCTATACTTGCATGTATTCCTTCAGTCCTTTTTAGCTAAACCTCATAAAACTATGGACAAGTCAATTAAACAAAACTCGTTTCTACTTTCTAATGACAGAATAACAAGAGAGAATTAAAAATTATTGATCAATGATAATTTATTTTTATAGAATAGCACCTACCAATCCATTATATAGAGATCACAACCAGATTATTGAATTAGTAAATATATAAGTATAATAATAAAACTGGTATAGCTAATATTCAACTTGATACATGTTAAATTATTATTTATCATATTTCTCGTTACCTAAGTTTTTCTTAAATAAATTACACAATATAATGTTATTCTATAGGGAATTAAGATAGGTTATTAGACCCTAGACTAGACTATACTTTTTTCTTTTAGGTACTTATATGCTTATTTGATTAATTGTTCATAGCTTATAAATGCTTCAAATGTTTGATGTACACATGCACAAGATCACTTATTTAATTGTTACATGTTAAAGGTGCATTAAGTGATACAATATGTTATATTGTTATTCTAAAGTACGTTTCTCTTTTATTCATGTCGCGTTCACACATAGTATATAATAAATAAATAATATATCTTTTATTTATCATGTATATATCTAAAGTATGTTGATTTCATTATTTCTTTTCCATACCCTTTTGAATTTCAATTATTTCATTTTATGTTTCGAATTTCATTTGAGTTTCATATCTCGTCAAAGTGGGTTAAGTGACGGACATGTAGTAACTGGAAGAGTTAGGTACCGGTAGTCGGGACGTCCTGTCTAGGCTTGGCATTCGTATAAATCCATTAAGGACCCGTTTCCTACCTGGGGACCATCGATGAGAGTACCAATACCTATTAGGCCAAAGCATGTCACACAAAACGTCATGTAAACCAACAACACTTTGATAAGTCAAACGTACCCACGATAAGTCACGGGTGCCCTCCCACAATGTTTCATATCACCCCAAACCATGTCATTTCATTATTTCTTTTGGGCTGGTTGTATGTCAAAGGGTAGACATATGCGGGCCATGCAAACGCTCGTTAATCACGGGGGCCCATGTGATTATGAAAGTCATGCATGGAAGGCATATTGAAACTCTAAGTATACCAATCCTACAACTTTTAGTATTTCATTTTGAAATATTGTTTTATCCTAAGTTTCATTTGACTCCACGATTTATATGATTTCATGTGAAATGTTTACTTATTATATTTTATTAATGAGATGTCACGTTTCCATTATCTTATATCATAAGCTTTGAATTTCTCTATATATCATAAGTTTCTTATTTATTATGTTGAATACACTTAATGTACACTTGCTTATACTCAAAACTCACAACTTATTGTGTTCAATCCTTATAGATGTCGGCCAAACGCAACCTCAACGGAAAGCGTGTCGGAAATTCTGGACGACGCATGGCGTCTCACATTGCCAAAGAGATGGCAGCTATCCTTCCTAACATCGTGGCTCAAGTTCACCAAACCCTCAAGGGGGGCAATGACCAAGAGAACCATGGTGGTTCTGGTTCTTCCAAATGCTCGTACAAACATTTCATGTAACACCTAATGGCAACCTCCCAAATGTAGGGCAAAAAACCTCATCGAGAATAATGACAACCTCCTACATGTTGGGGCAAAACCTCATCGAGGACGATGAGTCCCTTAGGGGGGTGATTTAACCTAATGGCATACCTCTCAACATCGTCCGTGGACAGGAGAGATTCCTGGTTCATAAGTAATGCTCTACCTCTAAAATCACCAACGCGTTTTGGGCTTAATGCTAGTGGATGAGAGGAGAACTCCACAGTTAAGCGTGCTCAAGTGGGAGTAGTACTAGGATGGGTGACCTCCTGGGAAGTCTCCACCAGGGCAACCAAAAACAAAGCCGTGAGTTCCTGGATGGGCCACCCATCGGAGCAAAGCGGACAATATTGGTGATAACGAGGGGCAGGGGTGTTACAGAGTGGTATCAGAGCCACTCCTTTGCCGTTCGGGATGTTGGGGCAAAACCTCATCGAGGACGATGAGTCCCTTAGGGGGGTGATTGTAACACCTAATGGCAATCTCCCAAATATAGGGCAAAAAACCTCATCGAGGATAATGACAACCTCCTACATGTTGGGGCAAAACCTCATCGAGGACGATGGTCCCTTAGGGGGGTGATTATAACACCTAATGACATACCTCTCAACATCGTCCGAGGACAAGATAGATTCCTGGTTCATAAGTAATGCCCTACCTCTAAAATCACCAACGCGTTTTGGGCTTAATGCTAGTGGATGAGAGGAGAACTCCACAGTTAAGCGTGCTCAAGTGGGAGTAGTACTAGGATAGGTGACCTCCTGGGAAGTCTCCACCAGGGCAACAAAAAACAAAGCCGTGAGTTCCTGGATGGGCCACCCATCGGGAGCAAAACGGACAATATTGGTGATAACGAGTGGCAGGGGTGTTACAGTCATCGCCCCCCTTGAGGGTTTGGTGAACTTGAGCCACGATGTTAGGAAGGATACTGCCATCTCTTTGGCAATGTGAGACGCCATGCGTCGTCCAGAATTTCCGACACGCTTTCCGTTGAGGTTGCGTTTGGCCGACATCTATAAGGATTGAACGCAATAAGTTGTGAGTTTTGAGTATAAGCAAGTGTACATTAAGTGTATTCAACATAATAAATAAGAAACTTATGATATATAGAGAAATTCAAAGCTTATGATATAAGATTATGGAAACGTGACATCTCATTAATAAAATATAATAAGTAAACATTTTATCATGAAATCATATAAATCGTGGAGTCAAATGAAACTTAGGATAAAACAATATTTCAAAATGAAATACTAAAAGTTGTAGGATTGGTATACTTAGAGTTTCAATATGCCTTCCATGCATGACTTTCATAATCACATGGGCCCCCGTGATTAACGAGCGTTTGCATGGCCCGCATATGTCTACCCTTTGACATACAACTAGCCCAAAAGAAATAATGAAATGACATAGTTTGGGGTGATATGAAACATTGTGGGAGGGCACCCGTGACTTATCGTGGGTACGTTTGACTTATCAAAGTGTTATTGGTTTACATGACGTTTGGTGTGACATGCTTTGGCCTAATAGGTATTGGTACTCTCATCGATGGTCCCCAGGTAGGAAACGGGTCCTTAATGGTATTTATACGAATGCCAAGCCTAGACAGGACGTCCGGACTACCGGTATCTAACTCTTCCAGTTACTACATGTCCGTCACTTAACCCACTTTGACGAGATATGAAACTCAAATGAAATTCGAAACATAAAATGAAATAATTGAAATTCAAAAGGGTATGGAAAAGAAATAATGAAATCAACATACTTTAGATATATACATGATAAATAAAAGATATATTATTTATTTATTATATGCTATGTGTGAACGCGACATGAATAAAAGAGAAACGTACTTTAGAATAACAATATAACATATTGTATCACTTAATGCACCTTTAACATGTAATAATTAAATAAGTGATCTTGTGCATTTGTACATCAAACATTTGAAGCATTTATAAGCTATGAACAATTAATCAAATAAGCATATAAGTACCTAAAAGAAAAAAGTATAGTCTAGTCTAGGGTCTAATAACCTATCTTAATTCCCTATAGAATAACATTATATTGTGTAATTTATTTAAGAAAAATTTAGGTAACGAGAAATATGATAAATAATAATTTAACATGTATCAAGTTGAATATTAGCTATACCAGTTTTATTATTATACTTATATATTTACTAATTCAATAATCTGGTTGTGATCTCTACATAATGGATTGGTAGGTGCTATTCTATAAAAATAAATTATCATTGATCAATAATTTTTAATTCTTTCTTGTTATTCTGTCATTAGAAAGTAGAAACGAGTTTTGTTTAATTGACTTGTCCATAGTTTTATGAGGTTTAGCTAAAAAGGACTGAAGGAATACATGCAAGTATAGATACAAATTTTGGGCTCATAAAAAATTTTAATATATGACGTGCTTCTCAATTGGAAAGAAATATTAGCGAAAATGACTAAAAACACTCATGGCATCGTGAATTATTTATATACTTACAAATTTGCCTTCTTATTAGTTTTTTTTATTTGTTTGAACAACATGTTTTTGTTAGTTAGAAATACTATTTTGCAAACTAAATTTTTCTTTAGTCAATAATTTTTTTTATTAATTAGGAATATCTTGTGTTTTAACATTGGAGATCAACCAAGACCGATGCTTACATAACTGAATAAAACATGATTGTCAGACCGAAAACTACATACGCAAAGGATTAATCAATTGAGTACTCTTGTACTACTTACGTTGAGCAGGGCAACTGAATATATACGTAAACCAGATCAGCTATTAGGCTATATATTTCAAATTAACTTTTTCTTATATCTCATTTGTAGATTCATTTATGACCCAGGATCCATGGTTTCTATTCTAGTATCCATATTTTGTTAACATTATAAATTCACACTAAACAATATATAAGATAATTTCTATATTTTGTTTTAAGTATTCTATGACATCATTTAGCTTTCTAAACCAATAAAAAATGGGTTAGATGACTAGTTCTTTTATGAAGACGTTAGTTAATATGACCAAAAATTTAATTAGTTTTGGCTCACTAAAAACATGAGACAAAGGAGTATTTTTTTGATCAAAGAATAAAGATGGGAAGTTACTTGATATTAAAAAGAGAAAATGTGTAAATAATTAACAAGTGTCACTTATCTAACATCATAAGTAAAGAAATTAATAATAATAATAACAGCATGACGTCATCATCACCCGCCGCCGGAGAAGTCACCGGAGCCGACGAAGCGTTGAGTATTCTCTACCACCTTAAGCTCTCACCAACTGGTCTTAAATCTTTGTTTGGAAAGGGTGATATGGTGGAGACGTTGACGCGTGTGATGCAACGCGCCGCCGGTTATGAGTCACGCGCTTACGCCGTCATGTTATTGAAGTCAATGTTTGAGGTGGCTGAGCCCATGCAAGTGACGTCACTAAACCCTAAATTCTTCATTGAGCTTGTAAACATTTGATGGATCAAATCTCTCAAAAGGCTACAAAAGCAACACTAAAGCTACTCATAAGTGTGTGCCCGTGGGGTCGGAACCGGATAAAAGCGGCTGAGGCGGGGGCGGTTCGGGTGTTAATCGACGCGCTTATGGATTGTACGGAAAAGAGGACATCCGAGATGATTCTTACGGTGTTGGATCAGATTTGTCAGTCAGCCGAAGGGCGTGCGGAGTTGTTGAGCCATGCGGGTGGTTTAGCCGTGGTTTCGAAGAAGATATTTCGTGTTTCGAGTGTGGCAAGTGAGAAGGCGGTGAGGATATGGTACTCGGTCGTGGTGTTTTCCGGCAACACCGGGTGGTGCAAGAGATGTTGGAGTTGGGGTTTGTTGAGAAATTGTTGTTGGTTATACAAGTGGATTGTGGAAGCAAGATGAAGGAGAAAGCAAGGGAGATTGTGAAGATGCATTCTAGGGTTTGGAATAATTCTCCTTGTGTCACATTTAAGTTACATTAGAAGAAAAATAGAATTACAAAAAATGAAAGTTTAGGTTAAAAAAAAAGACCTAAATTTCATTTTAGGGTTTCTTGTGAAATTGTTTTTAGGATATACTTGTGGGAGAAAATACTACAAATAAATTTGTCGACAATTAATCTCTCGATGAATGTAGATAAGATCCCTATTTAGGTTTTTATTTCTTTTCATCATGTTGTATATAACTTATACTTGAATATTACAAAATGTTCATATAATTTTTTTTGAACAATAAGATTCTATGATCATTATAGAACAGGACCAGCATATGTTGTAAAAATCCAACAAAGTACAATAAAGAAACAAAAGACAACCTAACTAGGCTTTTTGCCCAAACTTAATCGATTACAAAATGTTTATATAGATAGGCAAGTATTTAATTTGGTGTTAAAGGTCTTCAATTTGTTGATCCATGATTAAGTAGCAATCATAAGTGAACTTATAGCATTCATCAACTACTTCTTGGAGATAGAACCCCTAAAAACTATGTTAATTAGGGTTGATTAAACTCGGACATAGAATTGATTGACCGGAAAGGTAAGCTTTTATTAATAAAATTACCCTTATGACCAAGTTAAGTTCAACAAAATATATATAAATATTCAGAGAAGTATTCAGTTGTAGTTTTTTTGGAAATAAGGAAATGCAAATTGAGCGATTATTAATAAAATTACCCTTATGACCAAGTTAAGTTCAAAGATATATATGTATATATAAATATTCAGAGAAGTATTCAGTTGTAGCTTTTTGAAAATAAGGAAATGCAAGTTGAGCTATTTTAGAAGTAACCAACTAAGAGAAGAGCCATTTCGTAAACGCCAGCATAAATCTTGCGATTTTTTCTTTGCTCGCAAAAATTTTGAGATTCGGTTTTATACTAAAAATGGAAGGTTTGAAAGAGCAGTGAGGTTAGCAAACCATAAAATTCTTTGACCTGATAAAAAAATTAGGTTGTGCCGTTCTTGCAAAGAATTCTATTTTTTTAAATGCATCAAGTATTGTGGATTTTGCTTCGAGTGTTGTACATTTATGACAAAAGGGGCTAGGTATCCCGAGAATTTCGCAGAATATCACAAATCTTGTGAAATAGTATGTAATATTGCTTGATTTGGTCATCACCTGTTACGTGTAATCTTATTGTTTTGACATCTAAAATTGTTCAACTTGCGCTATTTGTGGTTTTCAAACGACTACAAGAAATATTTCTAGGTCATTCATGACCATTTTAGGTTCTTTGAATTACGACGATAAGTCGATTCTATCACGATTTCTTACACTTTAATTAATTAAGAGGTTCATTTGACATTATACAACAAGTCTTGTCCTAAATGGCTGGTGACAAGGGATCCAAGGAAGGAAGACACAAATTAACTCATAATATGCACCATAAAATCAATATCTAAACAATTAACATTAATATTAATACATACTAAACCCTATTTCTTTAAAATTAAAAATCCGAAGTTCATATCTTCTTTCCAAGTGTAATTAATCCTATAACTTTTTTACATTTGAGAGATTAATATAGTTCTCTCACAATACATATATATAATTAATAGCAATTGTTTCTATAAAAAGACGTACTAAAACATGTTTACATTTGTTTAATGACAAAGATATATGTCTTATTATGTAGAAATGTCTTATTATGTGTGATTCAAAAAGTAGTCACGTTTTACTAACATAGTATTAACAATTGTACTTTTATAATATCTATTCAAAGAATAAATTAAACGTGGTTCACGTCTGCATGAACAGGACAAGAAGATTTTTGGAACCAAAAGTAAAATGTTGACCGGTCAACGCTGATTGTAAGTCAATATTGGAGTTAGTGGGTCCCTTAAACCGGTTTTAGTCTAAATCGTGGCGTTTTATGTACGTATTGCTCTTTCCCTCACCCTTCAAATGTTAAATTTGTTATATTTTATCCTTTAGAAGTTGGAACCCTTCATGTTGAACCCATCAAATTTTGTCCAACATAATTTATTTAGTACTAAATTTGTATGTAGCTAGTCAAAACAGGAGGATGCATTACTTGTTTGTTTCCCTTGATCAGAGGTAAAGTTATAGCATCTCTAATGCATAAAGCTGACGACTGAGATGGCTAGGGTTTGTTCAAATGGATCAGATTTCGAATTCCTCAAGTTAATTGAATTAGTCGAATTTAAAAATTTTGAAGCTCAATTGGAATTCGAAATTCAAGCTCGTATCCAATTCAGGATTTGATTCGATTCATTTTTTAAATTCGTACTCAAGTCGAATCGAATTCGGAAAAAAAATTGGAGTAGGTTAATACAATTATCGTAAGTACCACAAACTTGAATTTTTGTTAACAACAAAAAAATACAAGTCTATAAAACTAATAAGCCATTAAAATGTCAAATGACCACATAATAATTGTAACATCTAGAATATAAATTTAAATTAGTCAAACGATAAAAAAAATCAAAATAATGTAGCAAGAAGCAACATCCAAAATATTTAAAGAGACGGCATCCAAATTACAAGCTTATGGCATCTAACCAAATGTATGATATTAAAAGCCTTTTTTGTATGTGTGTATATGTAATTATAAATTATCTATGTGTATGAAATAAAAAGAATTATATGCATAGCCTTAATTCAAATTTCTAACTGAAACTAATCGAAAATCAAAAGCTTGAAATTTGATTTGGAATTTACCATCATAATTCAAATTGAATCTGTGACATCCCGGGTTTTTCGGATAACTTAAACGTAATACTTGTCGAGTGAATTATATGCTATGTGTTAAACATGTACGAGTTAGTGAATACGTAATGTGCGATTATGTGATTGTGTTAGTTACAAAATATACATATATATAATAAACATGTACACGAACCGAACCGCGACACGAACCAACCGTAAACTCCTTGTGGCTCTAGGAGTGAACCGAGTTCTAACCCAAACCTTAAGCTCAAACTAATCGGCCGCAAGATCAAACACAAACCGAACTCCTTGTGACTCTAGGAAACCTTAAGCTCAAACTAATCGGCCACAAAGATCAAACCCAAACCGACCCACCCAAGTTCCTCGGCCACGAACTCAAGCCAAACCGTAACCCTTATCCCTTTTGCGCCTATATATACAAACCCCCATGCATGCTTCCTTCACAAACACAAACCCTAATAGCAAAACAGCCGTCGGCTGCCTTACTCTTGTTCCATTGATCGCGCAACAGCCTTCCCTTTCTTTCCTCTCGGTCGCAGCGCAGCAGCAGCCCTCGCCATCTTCATCTCCCGGTCGCGACAGCAGATTCTTCGTCTCATTCGGTCGTGATCTTGCTTGAACAGCCGGATCATTCTTGTCCAAGTCTCGGCTTATTTACCTAGTTATTAAAGGTTAGAATTCAGCATATGTTACAAGATCATATTCGGTTACATGTGTTTTGATTTTGTTGTTTTTTTGGATTGAATGATTGAATGAAACGATTGTGTTGTTTTCGGATTATATATGTTTGAATCGGCTGATGTATCATTGTTACAAGTATGATTGCTTTCGGAACTTATAAGTTTGCCAAGTATGTTTGAATGAAAAGTTAGGCTAGCCGATTTGTTAATAATGTTTGCATGTGATGTTGTTCGAAATCTGAAAGTTTTAGGCTGTGTTTGCTTATAAAAACTAAAGATGTTGATTAGGGTTTGCATGGATATGTTATATGTATTGATCTATGATTAGGAAACCGGTTCTTGATCGCCTAGGTTAATCATATGAACGGCTTATGCGAGTTTATGATAATGATATGCTGAAACAGTTTGCTGAGTAATAGTTACAGCCGACTTCATCTGGCTGTAACTCGGTCATTAGTTGTCGAAAAACGGATTTTCTGATGTCTAGAACGTAGAGATTTGAATAACGAATCTAAGGGCGCTGGATTCATAATTTTCTGAAGTCGTTTGATATTTTTAAAGGGCCAAATAAGTTCAGTATCTAAAGCTGTGAAAATCCTGAAATTTTGTTAGTTGTTTATCGAGTTGGATTTTAAAATCGTAGGGAGTTGAGTCATGAATTTTGTACAGAAACTAGGTAGGAAATTTCCGGGCAACTCCAACTGGAATTTTGTTAATTGGACGATCAGTGATTTTTAAATAAATTCATCCGTGGACTGCAGTCAGAAAGTGATAAATCTGACTGCAGCCTAGTATATTAATATTTATGGTTAAATGGTAAAGATTTAGGACTTGGAAAATTTATATAAATTTCTAAAGTATAAATGGCACCTGCTGTAAAAATATTGGAATTTTTGGAACGTTGGAACTATTTTATAAAAATCCTAGAAAACAGCTGAATTATGAGTGTTAAGCTGAAATTTGATAACTTGTGATTGTGTGCACCAAATTGTGGCATGGATTGGTTTATGTTTATGATAAGTTGTTTTGATCACTAGGTTCACATGAGGATACTTGCATGCATGTTTGAGTGTTAGATATGTTGTTTGTGTGTATCACTTTGTGCGTAAATTAAGTGTAGAATTTGTATTGGTGTGTTCACACACTGACGTGAAATCAATTGGTTTGTTAGGACGCAATTAGCGGTCGCATCCTTTACAACTTCTTTGCTACACTAACCGAGCAACAAAAGGTGAGTTCACGGCCCCTAACTTTATCCGGTTTTTAAACAACAGGGGGAGAAACATGTATACACTCTTCAAACTCAATCTCTTTACGTTATACGAATTTAACGTCACATAACTATTCGGTAACTAAGTTAATGTTAATGTAATGTTATGGTCACTAAGTAGCTATATCACTTAAGTCCTCGTCAATCTCTCGGATCGTTAGTATTGGGTTTTAATAGCGGGGGAATTATAAGTAGTACTACTGGGCCCGACAAGCCCCATCCGAGCTAGTCGCGCTAGCCGACCGGGTATGGTCAACGGGTGAATAATTTGGCCTAACTTCGCCATGGTCAGTGATAGGCCTGGCAACACGGAGGCACAACAGTCAGCTTCGATCGCGAACTCTTACGTGACATAACTTTAGGCTAGCTACCTATATATGTTAACATTGAACTTAATTACAAAACAACTATATTATCCCGGGTTGGGGATAATGGAAACAACAACTTATTATTCCGGGTTTGGAATAATGGAACCAACATCATTATTATTCCAGGATGGGAATAATGGAACTAAATCGTTATCCCGGGTTAGGGATAACGGGGGAAAACAAACTCATAACCGAACAAACGAATTTATGAAAACCTGTGAACTCACTCATCTTTAATGTTGACACTTGTTTCTTTACATGTTTCTCAGGACGCTAGGAGCTCTAGGTGCACTCACATGCATTGAACAAGACATCTTTTATCGAGTCTCAATTACTAATATTGTTTTGGGGTTTTTCATTTGTTTTGGCGTTTGTGTTGGCGCCCGCTTCACTATTTATTTTATGCTTCGCTCAACCACTTAAACTAATGCTTCCGCTAAACTTTAGTAATTAACTAAGACAATCTAAAATCTACGACAATTGGTTAATCAAATGATTTTTGGAAAACGTATTATCAAATCATATAGAGTCGTTCGACTACTAGTGTTTCAGATTCTGGTTTGTTCACACGCCTCGCGGTAAAACTCCGCAAGTGGAAATTGAGGGTGTGACAGATTGGTATCAGAGCCACTAGCTATAGAGAACCAGGTTTGCATTAGAAGTAGACCTAAACTATAGCTGATTTCACGACACTAGACTTAGTTTGGCACCGAACTATTATGCGATGTACCACAACTGTGTTATGGGGATTATGACTTAATAATAAGAAATGAAAACAACTCGTAACTAACTACACGACCTAACAGGCAATGTTCATCATCATCGTCATCATCATCCGACAGACCTACGCCACCAAGAGCGCCAGGAAAGGCACCTATGGTGGAACCCTTACCATCTTATGGCGTGGAGACACGCTCAGCTGCGAGGAAAAGGCTCGCTCTAGGGGAGGAGTCGTCATCACGCCCAACCATTGCTGTGCCGGTTGAACCGGTTAACCCTGTAGAAGTAGGAATTTGACCTACTTAGAATCATGATACATAAACAACAAGCACAGTTAGAAAGAATGCAGGAAACCATCCTAGCACAAGGATGGATGATCCGACAACTGACAGGCAAAACCGACTCGCTCGAGGAAGAGCATCATACGAGTAAGATAGCTCGTAACACCATAGCCAGAGATCTGCGTGCTGAGCAGATAAGAGCCGACTGGCTCGAGGACAGAGTCCTGGAAAATAGTTGTAACATTCAGGAGCTACAGCAAAATCAAGCACCTGCACCAGCACCGGCCCCTCCAGTGCCGGTGGAGGAGGATCCGGAAGAGGATCCAGAGGAGGACCCTGAAGAGGATCCAGAGGAGGATCCGGAGGAGGACCCAGCTATAGAAGCTGGAAATGCCGCGCAGGATGACGGCAACGACAGTGACTTGGGGGATGGAGACGTAGACGACTGACACATCTCGCTTATTTTATTTACTTTCCTCCAGTCTATTTATTTTCCCACTTGTGTTTAAATTTGAGACTTTATAGTGAATTCATATGTTTGATTTGCACTTTGTAAGACGTTGAAAATTTCAGTTAATCAAGTATTTCTTTTGATTATTGAATATATTAAGTTGACATAACTTGATAATTATTAAAGTACGAAGTAGGATAACTATATTGGATATATAGACTTATCGGGGTGTGTTTGTGTTGTGTTTCGAAGATCTAAATGGCAACTGGACGACGTGGAAACCTTAACTTGACGCCCGAAGAGCTAGCTGCCATGATTCAAGAGCACGTGAACGCAGCTTTAGCGGGTGTTCAGAATCAACCGGCAGGTAACCATTATTAAATTTTCGTGTGAAAATCTAATAGTTGGGCTAGTAGAATTCCTCGCTGACTACCTGTTCTCTGTCAGCAGGAGGGGGCTTTAACCCCTACAAGATGTTCCTCGACGCGAAACCAAGCAAATTCTCGGGGGCGGAAGGACCCATTGGACTGGTCCGCTGGATCGAAAAATCTGAATCCGTATTTGAAATGTGCAACTGCCTAGAGGCCAACAAGGTCAAATACGCAGCCTCAACACTGGAAGATGGGGCACTGACATGGTGGAATGCACAAGTCCAAACACGTGGACTTATAGCTGCGAATGCAATGGCCTGGGCCGAGTTCAAGGCCTAATCAAAGAGGAGTACTGCCCACGGGACAGAGTGCAACAGTTAGAGCAAGCCTTATGGAACCACAAGATGGTGGGATCGGAAATTGAAGCTTACACCGCAAAACATCATGACTTGGTATTTCTGTGTCCCGATTTGGCCAACACTGTGGAGAAAAGACTCGAGTTCTATCTTGGGGTCTGGTTCCGGAGATTCAGGGTATGGTAATGGCTAGTAACCCTGCAACTGAACATCAAGCAATCCGATTGGCTCACAAATCACCGATAAGGCGGTGGAACAAAAGAAATTGCCAGCACGGGGTACAACTGAAGTTGCCCCTGATAACAAAAGAAAGTTTGAAGACTCGTCTGCTCGACAGTCTTCGTCATCCCAGCCGCAACAGGGGAACCAGAAACGGTTCAATCATTACAACAGCCACCGGGGTCACCAAAATCAGTCCGCCAACAACAACAACAACAACTAGAACGCAAGCGGCTATGCAGGTCGAAAGCCGCAGTGCAACCGCTGTAATCTCCACCATAACGGCCCTTGTGCCGGAAATCGCTGCCAACGACTGTGGCAAGATGGGACATGCGGCAAAGGATTGTCGTGGGGAAATCATGTCCCGACAGAATCAAAATCAACCCCAGGGTCAGCAGCAGGGTATTAACCGGGGATGCTATCAGTGTGGTAGCACTGCTCACTTCAAAAGAGACTGCTCACAGCTGCGTAACAACAACAACAATGGTGGGAACAACCACAACCACAATAACCACAACAACAACAATAATGGAAACGGTGGCACAGGAGGTGCCAAAGGTCGCGCCTTCACATTGGGCCGCGGAGAGGCCAGAAACGACTCGAACGTGGTCACCGGTAAGTTTCCCCTTAATGAACATTTTGCTACTGTGCTTTTTGATACGGGTGCGGATAGGAGCTTTATATCTGAGTCTTTTAGGAAGAACCTAAATCTCACGCTTAAACCATTAGAGACCCCTTATGTTATAGAATTAGCCGATGGTAAATCTGTAGATGTGACCCAAATAGTATCCGGCTGTCAACTCAAACTCGCGGCCACACCTTTACCATTGATCTGATGACAACTACTCTAGGTAGTTTTGACGTGGTAGTCGGAATGGACTGGCTATCCGACGTCCGGGCTGAAGTTCTCTGCTTCGAAAAATCTATCCGTATTCCGCTCTCGAATGACGAAATCCTGACGGTACAAGGCGATAAGGCAAGCGCCGTCACCAACATCATCTCATACATGCAAGCGCAGAAGTATCTTCGGAGAAAGAACTCCTTCGCTTTACTCGCACTGATTACCGAACAGCCTAAGGACGAGAAACGCATAGAAGACATCCCTGTCGTCCGTAATTTTTCCGATGTATTCCCAGAAGAACTACCTGGTATTCCACCCCATCGACAATTGGAGTTTGAAATCGAATTGGCGAATAATGCAACTCCTATCGCCAAGGCTCCATACCGCCTAGCTCCAGCCGAGCTGCAGGAGCTGTCTACCCAACTTCAAGAACTATTAGAGAAAGGGTTTATCCGACCAAGCGTTTCGCCATGGGGAGCTCTAGTCCTTTTTGTCAAAAGAAGGACGGGACTTTCCGCATGTGCATCGACTACAGGGAACTCAACAAGGTTACTGTCAAGAACCGATACCCGTTACCTCGCATCGACGATCTCTTCGACCAACTTCAAGGGTCAAGTTACTACTCTAAGATTGATTTACGGTCCGGTTACCACCAGCTACGCGTCAGGGAGGAGGACATCGCTAAGACGGCATTTCGTACTCGGTATGGCCATTACGAGTTCTTGGTCATGCCCTTCGGTCTCACCAACGCACCTGCGGTGTTCATGGACCTCATGAACCGCGTGTGTAAACCATACCTCGACAAATTTGTCATTGTGTTCATCGATGACATACTCATCTACTCCAAAAGTGAAGAAGAACATGCTGAACATCTACGATTACTGCTAGGATTACTCCAACAGGAAAAGCTATATGCCAAGCTTTCGAAGTGTGATTTCTGGATTCGGGAAGTTCAGTTTCTCGGGCATATCGTGAATGAAAGGGGAATCCACGTGGACCCTGCCAAGATTGAAGCCATCAAAAACTGGAAGCACCCAAGACACCGACGGAGATCCGCCAATTTTTGGGATTGGCTGGTTACTACAGACGTTTCATCGAGGGATTTTCAAAGATCGCACAACCGCTTACTACCCTCACCCAGAAAGGTATCAAGTATGCTTGGGGTGACAAGCAAGAAGCAGCATTTCAATTGCTGAAACAGAAACTTTGCAGCGCACCCATTCTGTCCTTGCCGGAAGGGACAGATGACTTTGTAGTATATTGTGATGCTTCCATTCAGGGATTAGGATGCGTACTCATGCAACGCGATAAGGTCATCGCGTATGCGTCGCGACAACTGAAGGTTCACGAGAAAAACTACACGACGCATGACCTGGAATTGGGAGCAGTAGTGTTTGCACTTAAGATTTGGAGACACTACCTCTATGGAACGAAGTGCACAATCTTTACGGACCACAAGAGCCTCCAACACATCTTCGATCAGAAGGAGTTGAACATGCGACAGCGTCGCTGGGTCGAACTCTTGAATGATTATGAGTGTGCCATTCGGTATCACCCGGGTAAAGCTAACGTGGTAGCTGATGCCCTCAGTAGGAAGGAACACTTGAAACCTCGTCGTGTACGAGCATTACAACTCACTATCTATTCGGGGCTACCCGAACAAATACGCGACGCCCAGTTAGAAGCAGTTAAGGAGGAAAACATCAAAGCCGAATCGGTGGGAAAAATGGAACGCGATTGGGAAGTAAAACCCAATGGAGCCCGGTATTTCATGAATCGCATATGGGTGCCTCTCTACGGAAACCTCAGAGAGCTAGTCATGGACGAAGCTCACAAATCCCGATACTCTGTCCATCCGGGTTCGGATAAGATGTATCAAGACCTTAAAGCTGCGTATTGGTGGCCCAACATGAAAGCCGATATAGCCACCTACGTGAGCAAGTGTTTGACTTGTGCAAAAGTCAAGGTAGAGTATCAAAAGCCATCGGGGCTACTCCAACAACCTGAGATCCCAGTGTGGAAATGGGATCAGATCTCGATGGATTTCATCACTAAACTCCCGCGAACTTTGGGTGGTTGCGATACCATCTGGGTAATTGTGGATCGTTTAACTAAGTCCGCACACTTCCTAGCTATTAAAGAAACAGATAAGATGGAGAAGTTAACTCGCATCTACATTAAGGAAGTAGTTTCTCGGCACGGAGTGCCAACATCCATCATCTCAGACAGAGATGCTCGCTTCACGTCCAACTTCTGGCAGTCACTCCAGAAAGCGTTGGGAACACGCTTGGATATGAGCACAGCCTATCACCCTCAGACTGATGGTCAAAGCGAAAGGACCATACAGACCTTGGAAGACATGCTTAGAGCATGCGTAGTAGACTTCGGAAATAGTTGGGAAATTCACCTGCCTTTAGTGGAATTCTCATATAACAACAGTTATCATACGAGTATTTCGGCAGCACCGTTTGAGGCACTATACGGTCGTAAATGTAGATCACCGGTCTGTTGGGCAAAAGTCGGTGACAGTCAACTCACAGGCCCTGAGTTAATACTTGAGGCTACTGAAAAGATTGTACAAATTAGAAACCACATGGCGGCGGCACGAGATCGACAGAAAAGCTACGCTGACCAACGACGCAAACCGCTCGAATTTCAAGTAGGCGACCGCGTCTACTAAAGGTGTCACCCTGGAAGGGTGTAATCCGCTTTGGAAAACGGGGCAAACTAAACCCACGGTACGTAGGCCCGTTTGTAATCTTGAAACGTATCGGACCCGTAGCTTATCAATTAGACCTTCCTGCCGAACTCAGTGGAGTTCACAACGTTTTTCACGTATCAAATCTGAAGAAGTGTCTATCAGACGAAACTCTAGTCATTCCATTGGATGAGATCCAAGTGGATGAACAACTACACTTCGTGGAACAGCCTATCGAGATCATGGATCGTGAGATCAAGACTCGAAGGCACAGCAAAATTCCGATCGTTAAGGTTCGTTGGGACTCTAAGCGTGGACCGGAGTTCACGTGGGAAAGAGAGGATCAAATGAAAAGCAAATACCCACACCTCTTCGCAACTGAGCAGCAAACTAACGATACCAGTAACTAAATTTTCGGGACGAAAATTCTTTCAACATGGGGATGATGTGACAACCTGGAAATTTCTCATACTTTTGCGTACTATTGATAACTAAGTCCTTGTGCATGGCACTTGGGAATCTTTGTGCATGGCACTTGGGAACTTCTTGTAACTTCGCGTACCATCATAAACGAACTAACTCTTTGTGCGTGGCACTCTAAACATGTACGCTACATTCTAAACCGCGTTTACTCAATTTTCGGACGAAAATTCTTTCAACATGGGGATAATGTAACATCCCGGGTTTTTCGGATAACTTAAACGTAATACTTGTCGAGTGAATTATATGCTATGTGTTAAACATGTACGAGTTAGTGAATACGTA
Organism: Scalesia atractyloides; assembly: GCA_947069175.1. Classification (NCBI taxonomy): domain Eukaryota; kingdom Viridiplantae; phylum Streptophyta; class Magnoliopsida; order Asterales; family Asteraceae; genus Scalesia; species Scalesia atractyloides. Next base: position 83,644,709 of record CAMTDV010000004.1, read on the forward strand.
ATGTGCGATTATGTGATTGTGTTAGTTACAAAATATACATATATATAATAAACATGTACACGAACCGAACCGCGACACGAACCAACCGTAAACTCCTTGTGGCTCTAGGAGTGAACCGAATTCTAACCCAAACCTTAAGCTCAAACTAATCGGCCGCAAGATCAAACACAAACCGAACTCCTTGTGACTCTAGGAAGCCTTAAGCTCAAACTAATCGGCCACAAAGATCAAACCCAAACCGACCCACCCAAGTTCCTCGGCAACGAACTCAAGCCAAACCGTAACCCTTATCCCTTTTGCGCTTATATATACAAACCCCATGCATGCTTCCTTCACAAACACAAACCCTAATAGCAAAACAGCCGTCGGCTGCCTACTCTTTTTCCATTGATCGCGCAACAGCCTTCCCTTTTCTTTCCTCTCGGTCGCAGCAGCAGCAGCCCTCGCCATCTTCATCTCCCGGTCGCGACAGCAGATTCTTCGTCTCATTCGGTCGTGATCTTGCTTGAACAGCCGGATCATTCTTGTCCAAGTCTCGGCTTATTTACCTAGTTATTAAAGGTTAGAATTCAGCATATGTTACAAGATCATATTCGGTTACATGTGTTTTGATTTTGTTGTTTTTTCGGATTGAATGATTGAATGAAACGATTGTGTTGTTTTCGATTATATATGTTTGAATCGGCTGATGTATCATTGTTACAAGTATGATTGCTTTCGGAACTTATAAGTTTGCCAAGTATGTTTGAATGAAAAGTTAGGCTAGCCGATTTGTTAATAATGTTTGCATATGATGTTGTTCGAAATCTGAAAGTTTTAGGCTGTGTTTGCTTATAAAAACTAAAGATGTTGATTAGGGTTTGCATGGATATGTTATATGTATTGATCTATGATTAGGAAACCGGTTCTTGATCGCCTAGGTTAATCATATGAACGGCTTATGCGAGTTTATGATAATGATATGCTGAAACAGTTTGCTGAGTAATAGTTACAGCCGACTTCATCTGGCTGTAACTCGGTCATTAGTTGTCGAAAAACGGATTTTCTGATGTCTAGAACGTAGAGATTTGAATAACGAATCTAAGGGCGCTGGATTCATAATTTTCTGAAGTCGTCTGATATTTTAAAGGGCCAAATAAGTTCAGTATCTAAAGCTGTGAAAATCCTGAAATTTTGTTAGTTGTTTATCGAGTTGGATTTTAAAATCCGTAGGGAGTTGAGTCATGAATTTTGTACAGCAACTAGGTATGGAAATTTCCGGGCAACTCCAACTGGAATTTTGTTAATTGGACGATCAGTGATTTTTAAATAAATTCATCCGTGGACTGCAGTCAGAAAGTGATAAATCTGACTGCAGCCTAGTATATTAATATTTATGGTTAAACGGTAAAGATTTAGGACTTGGAAAATTTATATAAATTTCTAAAGTATAAATGGCACCTGCTGTAAAAATATTGGAATTTTTGGAACGTTGGAACTATTTTATAAAAATCCTAGAAAACAGCTGAATTATGAGTGTTAAGCTGAAATTTGATAACTTGTGATTGTGTGCACCAAATTGTGGCATGGATTGGTTTATGTTTATGATAAGTTGTTTTGATCACTAGGTTCACATGAGGATACTTGCATGCATGTTTGAGTGTTAGATATGTTGTTTGTGTGTATCACTTTGTGCGTAAATTAAGTGTAGAATTTGTATTGGTGTGTTCACACACTGACGTGAAATCAATTGGTTTGTTAGGACGCAATTAGCGGTCCATCCTTTACAACTTCTTTGCTACACTAACAGCAACAATGAGTTCACGGCCCCTAACTTTATCCGGTTTTTAAACAACAGGGGGAGAAACATGTATACACTCTTCAAACTCAATCTCTTTACGTTATACGAATTTAACGTCACATAACTATTCGGTAACTAAGTTAATGTTAATGTAATGTTATGGTCACTAAGTAGCTATATCACTTAAGTCCTCGTCATCTCTCGGATCGTTAGTATTGGGTTTTAATAGCGGGGGAATTATAAGTAGTACTACTGGGCCCGACAAGCCCCATCCGAGCTAGTCGCGCTAGCCGACCGGGTATGATCAACGGGTGAATAATTTGGCCTAACTTCGCCATGGTTTAGTGATAGGCCTGGCAACACGGAGGCACAACAGTCAGCTTCGATCGCGAACTCTTACGTGACATAACTTTAGGCTAGCTACCTATATATGTTAACATTGAACTTAATTACAAAACAACTATATTATCCCGGGTTGGGGATAATGGAAACAACAACTTATTATTCCGGGTTTGGAATAATGGAACCAACATCATTATTATTCCAGGATGGGAATAATGGAACTAAATCGTTATCCCAGGTTAGGGATAACGGGGGAAAACAAACTCATAACCTAACAAACGAATTTATGAAAACCTGTGAACTCACTCATCTTTAATGTTGACACTTGTTTCTTTACATGTTTCTCAGGACGCTAGGAGCTCTAGGTGCACTCACATGCATTGAACAAGACATCTTTTATCGAGTCTCAATTACTAATATTGTTTTGGGGTTTTTCATTTGTTTTGGCGTTTGTGTTGGCGCCCGCTTCACTATTTATTTTATGCTTCCGCTCAACCACTTAAACTAATGCTTCCGCTAAACTTTAGTAATTAACTAAGACAATCTAAAATCTACGACAATTGGTTAATCAAATGATTTTTGGAAAACGTATTATCAAATCATATAGAGTCGTTCGACCTACTAGTGTTTCAGATTCTGGTTTGTTCACACGCCTCGCGGTAAAACTCCGCAAGTGGAAATTGAGGGTGTGACAGAATCGAATCCAATTTAAAAATTCGAAGCAAATTTCGTATTTGTGATTTTTTTTATCCGATTCAAATGGGATTTCGAGTTTTGTCGAGCTGATTGAATACCGAACATCCCTAGATGTGGCACAGGCGGGCGTCAAGTTGTCGGACGACCCCATTGGAGAGTTTGTTCTTTTTCATTTTTGATGGGGGAGATGATGTCCGGATTTCTAAATACGAGTGGATTGGAGGGTTTGGGATCCCCATTAAATTGGTAACATAAAGAAAATTATTGAACTTTTAAGCATCCAAAGATTATCTAAAAGTACTAATAAATTTTAAAAAATCTCCAAAGCTAGTTTTGAAAAGATTAATTTTATTTTTTTACTAGTATAAATACAATATATTCTCAAACATTTTAACACTCCGGTCTCAATATATAAACTCACTAAAATCTTTGTCATATCAAAACAACTGACGAAAATAACACGTTTATGCAATTGCTAAACAACAACATGTCGGGCGACCACTTGAACTCAAACCTTGGTTTTCCAAAATGTCGATTTGTTTCAAAACATTGATGAGTTTCAATGCAGTAACAATGTAGTTTTCAGAAGTAAGTCCTGACTTTATTGACACTCAAATACTCAATAAGGATAATATTATCCAAATCATTTAAATCCAATTACAACCTTTCTTCGCTTTACCTTCCTTCACACTTTTCTAAATCTTCTGAATTTGCACAAGATTTAAGATTCACATATTTTTTAAAATCAGATATATCATCACTTGAGGGATCATTGACAGATGACTCAGATGGTGTGACATCTTTGAATTTTATATCATCTTGAGCATGTGGAACCTGGGGCGGACCTAGTGCATGGTAAGGGGTAACGTCCGCTACCGCTTGACGCTCCGACAATAGTGTAAAATTAGTGTAAATTTTGGAAAAAAATGACGTTTTTCCGATTCCGTTACCGTTTTTTTTATAAAACGTTATTGCTACGAACGAATCCTAGATCCGCCACCGTGTGGAACCTGACTTTAACCAATAGGTTGGGGGACTTAATGAAATCTAATTCCTTAATTACCTATTCTGTAATGTAAAGACTGAAAAAATGTTATTCACACAACTTAGAAGAATTTTGAAATTTTGAAAAGAGTAAAGTGCGATTTGCGTCCCTTTAGTACAAGGCAAAATCAACTTGAGTCCCCATTTTGAACAAATGGAAAGTTGCGTCCACGTGGTTTGAAAAGCGCTACATTTTAAGTCCCTGATGTATGTTTTCGTTAGAATATTCCGTTAATTGGGTGACTGATAATAATGTAGCGGGGGAAAATCGGTCATTTCGCATAAACCTAACCCCACTCTACCCCCCCCCCCCCATTTTCCCATTTTAACACCCTATATCCCTAATATCCCCAATTTCTCACCAACCCTCACCCTCGCCAGCTCCTACTGTCGTGCCACCACAAAAAACATCTTTCTGGTGCAATTATCTTAGAACAATACGAGACCCAAATTCATCTTTATAAACCTAGAAAATATATTTCTGAGAAATCGAATGGAAGCAATCTTCTTTTTAAACAAATAATAAAATGATACAAGTATCTTGATATTTTCATTTTGTTTTTTTGCTTATGTTATTAAAAAAAACCTAGGATTATAAAAATAAAATTTAGGTTTTTTTTTTAATAAATATGTAGATTGGAATGATTATGGGGAGTTCGGAGTTGATTATTTGCTTATCCGAAAGCAAGAGTTTGTATGAATCGTGTTGATAAGCAGTTATGCATTTGTTAGATTGTAGATTGATGCGTTGGTTATAGGGTTTAACGGAAGCGTGTTTTGGATCTAATTTGCGTCTGTGTTGGTTAAATTAGGGTTAATTGGATTATGGATTGATGTGTTGGAGTTAAGGTTTACATGAAGAGTGTTCTGGATTGGACGGAAGTGGTGGGGGTATGGAGCTTGCGTGGGGAAGCGCAAAGGGAGGAAAAGGAAGGATGGGGATAAAATGGAAAAACGACGAGAAAGACGGTGCTAGCGATGAGGTCTGTAGTGTTTATTTGTCTGGTTGGTTTTGGCCTTTTGGTGGGGGAGGAGGTAATTGTGGTGGTGGTGGTGGAATTTTATATATCAATTGTTAGTGTACCGATAGTGGTGTGTGGTTGAAGTGATGGTTATGGTGGTGGATGATGGTGTGTAGTGTAATAATAATAATAATAATAATAATAATAATATAATAATAATAATAATAATAATAATAATAATAATAATAATTGTCACGCCCCGACCCGCAGCGGAATAAGAGTCGGGGCATAATTGGGTTATCATCAAAGCTCATGATATTTACTAAAATATTTCATATTTATTAAATTCAAATTACCACTTAAATATTCAAGCCAAATTCATACAATACAAGGAAAGGAAAATTAAATAAACAATCCAAAATCTAAACTGATTTATTCTTCTAGGCAGTCCTATATGTTTCTTGCTTCAACTGGATCACCTGTATCATGTGTAAAAATGGGGAATTTTAAGTCAACAAAAGTTGGTGAGTGAACCTTGTTAAAAACCTTTGTTATTGATTTTTTGTTTGTATTTATATGGAAAAATTTTGCAATAATCATATGTGAGCAAACGTAAATAAACAAACAATCACAAACCACCTTGCATAAGTATATGACATGAATGATAATGTATATGTTGGCAACGTCACGTTCCGCTCATAGGTAATGGGGAACATACGAGCCTATGATGATGTATGTGAGATCAAGGCTCAATCAAACGGAGCCGATCGTATGTTGGCTACGTCACGTTCCGCTCATAGGTAATGGGGAACAGTTCCGCTCATAGGTAATGGGGAACAGACGAGCCTATAATGATGTATGTACTGAAAATGATAAATTTAATCTAAACATTAACCACACAAACAATTGATACATATTGGATACACATTTGATCATGGATATGATGGATGCACAAGTGTTTAAATGTAATAAATAATAAGCGACACATGATACACCCCAAAATGTGATTAAAACGGGGAATTGGTAGAGATTCACTCACATTGGGTGCGTTCTTTGATGATGTTTGATGCGCACGAGTTTTGGGATTTGATCGACGAGGGAAAACTAACCTAAAATATTAACAAAATGGTTCGGTAAATAAGTGGATTTTATTAACAATTTTAATAGGATTTTTAGATTTATTTTTGTGAGTTTAAGGTCATTTTCTAACTTTAAAAATATTATTTTTAAGTATTTTTAATTGATTTTTTAATTAAATAAATAAATAAAAATATAAAAAAATGTTGACTTTTTGTTGACCATTGACCTTTGACCGGTCCGTTGACCGAACCGTTGACCGGTCGGACAGTGGTAATTGGTGCGCTGAGTGAGGTTCGAACCCGGGACCTCTCGTACGCGTGCACGCAGCTCTACCAACTGAGCTACGTGACTAACCCGAAATAATCTGTGTTTTAATTATATATATATATATATATACAAATTAAATGTTAATTTATTTGGTTTATATTAAAAGGTTTTAAAATGGTCGAACCGGTTTGCAGGGAGCCGGATCGAACTCGGGTCCTTCGGTTTGTAAGCGCACAGCCCAACCAGTTGGGCTGTGTGTCTTATCTGTTTAACTTACGGTTTATATTAATCTTATAAACAAACTGGAATCTGTTCTGATTCAGTTTTAAAAAGAATGGTTTTAATTCGGAAAGTCGGTGCGTTTGTATGGTTCGAACTCGTGACGTGCGCTATGTGTTTGCACACAGTCCACCTCTGGACTGTGTGTCTAACCCGGTTTAATATTCAATTTATATTATACTTATACACAATCGTCAACTTCGTCTTCTTCATTCAAAGAAACAGAACAACGATATTCGACTGTTATTGTTAAAATCGTTCGTCGAACATTTTATTGATTGAATTGTAATAGATAAAAAGAGTTAAGGAATCGAATGTACCGAACAGACTGATTTTCTCAGAACTCCGGCAATGATCGTCGGCTCTGATTTGTGAATTCCGTCTGGATGAATCAATTAACAGTTTTGATCGATGAGTTGTGAAATTGAGTTACTAAACAAGGATTATCAGAGGGTTTAGATGATTGTACCGATTCACAGCATGATTTCGGAAATTTCCAGAAATTTTCCGGCGAGTGCAGAATATCCGGCAACGTCGTCTGGGATTGATTCTGGTTGATGGATTGAAGTTAGTATAAGTCTAACGATGGATTGAAAACGAAAGAGTCGAGAAATTTACCGATTTGATGTATGTCTCGGTTTTCCGGCGAATGTCCGGCAATTGCAGAATATCTCCGGCGAGTGTAATTGCTTCAAGAAATTGTGCGATTTTGAGCGAAAAGATTACCAGAGACTTGGGTGTGTATTTATAGGGAAGAATCAAGATGAATTAGGTCTGAATTTGGTCTTGATTCGTGGTCAAGACTTCCTCCGGCGGTTATGACTGAGATCGCGGGATTAGATATCGGTTATAACCAACGTCGATGTTAATACATGCGTCTAGTCAAAGGAAACCGTCGATAATTGGCGAAATCGTCGATATTTCCGGCGAGTGCGAATTGGGCGCGCTGATTCACTGGGTTTGATTTAGAGTTTCAATATAAGTATTAATTGTTACATTATATCAACAAACAAGTCAAGTGGCGGAGTGGTGAGATGTGTGTTAGTTGTTTCTTCCGGCTGACCCGGGTTCGAAACCCGGCAGCCTATTTTCTTTTTTATTTACTTTATTTTTACTTTTTAATAATTTTAGTTTTTAAATTCTAAATTGTTTATTAATTATGTATTGTTTAATTAAAATTAATCAAAAATACGCAACGAAATTTTATAACTTGATATTCGATTAATAAACGAAGCGGGCTTGGAAACCCGTTTTTCGACGGATGTTACAGTATCCCCTACTTTTTGAAATTTCGTCCCGAAATTTGAGTAGTAGTGGTAATAGGAAAAAGATGTGGGTATTTCTCGCGCATTGAGTCTTCACGTTCCAAGTAAACTCAGGTACTCGTTTCGACTCCCAGCGTACCCTGACGATTGGAATACGGCTACGTCTTAAACGTGTCTCTCCGAAGTCCATAATTTCTACTGGTCTTTCAATGAAATGCATAGATTCATCGACTTGAATGTCTTCTAGAGGAATATGGAGGTTTTCATCGGCGAGGCACTTCTTCAAGTTTGATACGTGGAATGTGGGATGAATTCTGTTGAGCTCTTCTGGTAGATCAAGCTTGTATGCTACAGGTCCTACTCTTTCGAGTATCTTGAAAGGTCCTACGTAGCGTGGTGCTAGCTTGCCTTTCTGGCCAAAACGAACCACTCCCTTCCACGGTGATACTTTTAAAAGTACTTGGTCACCAATGTTAAACGCCAAGGGCTTTCGTCGTTTGTTTGCATAACTCTTTTGACGACTTTGTGCCGCTAGAAGATTGTTTCGAATTTGATGGATCTTGTCTGTTGTTTCTTGAATTAATTCTGGACCGGTGATTTGTGCTTCTCCAATTTCGTGCCAACATATTGGTGATCGGCACTTACGACCATATAAAGCCTCGAAAGGTGCCATGCCGATACTTGAATGATAGCTGTTGTTGTACGAAAATTCAACTAATGGTAGATGAGCGTCCCAATTCCCTTTGAAGTCTATGACACATGCTCGAAGCATGTCTTCAAGAGTTTGGATGGTGCGTTCAGATTGTCCATCAGTTTGAGGATGAAAAGCGGTACTGAGGTCTAGTCGTGTACCCAAAGCGGCTTGTACGGCTTGCCATGTTCGTGAAGTGAAACGACCATCGCGGTCTGAAATGATGCTTAAAGGTACACCATGACGGCTTACGATCTCGCTGATGTAGATACGAGCTAACTTCTCGTTCTTGAAGTCCTCGCGAATTGGAATGAAGTGAGCTGATTTTGTAAGACGATCAACGATTACCCATATTGTGTCATACCCACTGGAGGTGCGAGGTAATCCGGTAATGAAATCCATGGTTATGTTTTCCCACTTTCATACAGGTATTTCAGGTTGGGTTAGAAGTCCTGAGGGTCTCTGATGTTCAGCTTTTACGTTGGAACAGGTAAGGCACTTGGATACAAAAACATCAATATCCTTTTTCATTCCAGGCCACCAGTAGGTGTATCGAAGGTCTTGATACATCTTGTCGGCTCCTGGGTGTATAGAGTATCGTGTTTTGTGCGACTCATTCATAAGGAAATCACGAAGGCTATTGTGATCGGGAATCCATATGCGATCTAGATAGTACAGAATACCGTCGGATTTGGTTTCGATTTTAAGTTCTGCTCCACAAGATAGCTCATTGCGTACGTCGTTTTCTGTTACAGAAACATGTTGAGCTTCTCGGATTCGATCTTTGATGTCGGTTATGATTTGCGAACATAGAAGACGAATGGAGTTCGCATAACCTTTTCGACTGAGAACATCGGCCACCACGTTTGCCTTGCCAGGATGATACCGAATTTCACAGTCGTAGTCATTAAGAAGTTCGACCCATCCGTTGCCTCATATTCAACTCCTTTTGGTTAAAGATATGTTGGAGGCTCTTGTGGTCAGTGTATATTTCACACTTGGTACCGTAGAGGTAATGTCTCCATATCTTGAGAGCGAATACAATGGCTCCAAGTTCCAGGTCGTGGGTAGTGTAGTTCTTCTCATGAACTTTGAGTTTTCTAGAAGCGTAGGCTATCACTTTTCCTCTTTGCATTAATACACAGCCTAGCTCTTGCCCTGATGCGTCGCAATATACTACAAAGTCATCGCAACCTTCGGGGAGTGTGAGGATAGGTGCGTCACAAAGCTTTTGCTTAAGGGTTTGGAAGGCTTCTTCTTGTTTAGGTCCCCATATGAAGGGTTTTCCTTTATGTGTCAAAGCCGTGAGTGGTACAACAATACGAGAGAAATTTGCATTGAAACGGCGATAGTAACCCGCCTAACCAAGAAACGATCTTATCTCGGTAGGGGTACGTGGCGCTTGTCATTCCTGTACTGCTTTGATCTTTGAGGGGTCGACATGTATTCCCTTGTCATTGACAACATGTCCAAGGAATTGTACTTCTCTTAACCAGAATTCGCATTTGGAGAATTTAGCGTAGAGCTTTTCGGTTCTTAAGAGTGTAAGGATGAGTCGAAGGTGTCGTTCATGATCAGATTTAGACTTTGAATAGATGAGGATGTCGTCGATGAAGACTATGACAAAACGGTCGAGATAGGGTTTGCATACCCTATTCATTAGATCCATGAATACAGCTGGGGCGTTGGTCAATCCAAATGGCATGACCATGAATTCATAATGACCATAACGAGTTCGGAAGGCGGTCTTTGGGACGTCTTCTTCATGTACTCTGAGTTGATGATAACCAGAACGAAGGTCGATTTTTGAAAAACAGGTGGCGCCCTGAAGTTGGTCTAGTAGGTCATCGATGCGAGGTAATGGATAACGGTTCTTGACCGTTAATTTGTTGAGTTCTCTGTAGTCGATACACATGCGAAACGTTCCATCTTTCTTCTTCACAAACAGAACAGGTGCACCCCAAGGCGATGAGCTAGGACGTATGAATCCTTTGTCAGTCAGCTCTTGCAGTTGACTGGCCAGCTCTTGCATTTCGGATGGGGCTAACCTATAAGGAGATTTTGCGACTGGAGTAGCGCCAGGTATAAGATCAATGCGGAATTCGACTTCTCTCATGGGAGGAAGTCCTGAGATGTCGTCGGGAAAGACTTGTGGGAATTCTTTCACTACAGGTATATCTTCTAGTTTCTTCTCCTTGTTTCCCTTCTTGACGACGTGAGTTAAGAATGTGACATAGTTCTTGCAGAGATACTTTCGGGCTTGAAGGCAGGACATCAATTTGAGTCCTTCGAAGGGGTTTCTCCAAAGATTCGTAGGGTTTGACCATCTGCGAGAGGAATGCGAATGAACTTTTCGCGGCATACCACTTCAGCATGATGTTGGCTGAGCCAGTACATACCGATTATAATGTCGAAACTTCCCAACTTCATAGGAATGAGGTCAACTGGAAAATCGTGATCGTTTAGAGTGAGGGTACAATTTCGTATAATAGAGTTTAATGAGACCGGTTTCCCGTCAGCAACTTCCACCGTTATGGATTCCATGAGATTATCATGAGTTTGGTTGAGGATGGGTTCAAATTCTAAGGACACAAAACTCTTATCCGCGCCAGTATCAAATAACATGGATGCATAACTACCATTGATGAGAAACGTACCGTTAACCACGTTGTTGTCGGCCCTAGCTTGATTGGCGTTGATGTTGAAAGCTCTTCCTCTAGCAGGTGGAGGAGCTTGGTTAGCTTGGTTCACCGGATTTGCTTGAGCTTGGGCATGAATGATGTTCACCAAGCGTGGACAAGTGTTTCTATAGTGGTTTGGCTCACCACAGTTGTAACAAGCCCGCATGGGTTGCATCATGGGGTAATTGGGTTGGTAGTAGGTTTGGGCCGTATGTTGTGTAGGTGGTAGAAGTAAGGGTTGTTGGGCTTGACCCACTATCTGATGGTGGGTTTGGGTTGAGGGTTGGTTGCGGTTCATTCGCTGAAGTGTGCGACAGGTTTGGATGGTGTGACCTGCACGGCCACAGCTGGTGCAATATTGGCAGGGATGTTTGGGAAAGTGATGGTATTGGCAACGGGTGCATTTCGGGTATGGGCCGGAGTATGGCTTTTTGTATGGTGCAGCTGAGGGAGCAACTTGGGTGATTGGTGCGGCAGTGATAGGAGGGTTTTTTTGAGTGTCAGCAAAGTTTCTGGTGTTTCGCTTCCTTTTACCAGTAAACTTCGAAGAGGAGCCAGAATGGTTTGAAGTTTGAGCCTCAATGGGGGCTTTCTTTTTCTCCTCCTTGAATTTACCGTTTCGGATGCGATTCTCGGTAAGTTCGGTAGCTTGTTCCATTGCAGCTTCCAGTGTTGCAGGTGAAGTGCTTAGAACCGAGTCTTGAATTTTCGAGGGGAGGCCTCGAATGTAGTGTTCAACCAAGCGGTACACTGGGGTGAACAAGTTGGGGATCATTTGGTTCAGCTCGAGAAATCTTTTATTGTAGGAAGTATGATCTCCTTCCTTTTGTTTTAGGGAGTGGAATTCGTCTTCTAACTTCTTGATTTCGCTTCTTGGACAGAAGCGTCTTGTCATTATTTCCCTTAACTCTTCCCATGTTAAGGCCATGGCGTCTTCGACTCCTCTCTTACCCTTCTCTGTGTTCCACCAAGTCAGGGCTACCCCAAACAGTCTCCCGGTTGCGTAACGTACCTTGCGATCCTCGGGACAATCGCAATTGAGGAAGGTGTTCTCCATTTCCTCAAACCAGTGGAGGAGAGCAGTGACACCTTCGGTCCCTTCATACTTTGGGGGATCGCAAGACTTGAAGTGTTTGTAGGAGCACTTCTTGGAGGGAGGGTTGTCGACGTTCTGGTCTTCTTGATTGAGAGGGTTGATGGGATTTGCAGTGAGAGCTTGTTGGACTTGAATTACGATGTCAGGAAGCACCGCGGCCATTTGTTTTGCAATTTGGATGGCCAAGCGTTCGCTTGACCTTCCTGACTTTCTACCTCCACGTAGCTGCCTAGCCGACATCTACAGGAACATACATATGAAGATTGTGAGTTTAAGGAGTTTTTTTTAGGTGTCATGTGCCGTTAAAAGTAATAAAATAACATAATCATCAATAATGCAACTACATCCATAGGATGTCTTGGGTTTGCTCATGTTTGGGCCTCCAATGTCCCCCATACCATCGCCTGTGTAGTCATGTGGGCCCCCACGACTATTGGCTTAGTAAGATTCATATTGGTGTTGGCGGTTTAACACTCGCATCACCCGAATGAAAAACCATGAAATATGTTTGCAAGATGTATGGTCGGAGGGTGTCCAGGTATAGACACAATGACAACTCAAAGTGGGGTTAGCTCACACGACGTTTGGTATAGCATGCTTTGGCCTAATAGGTCCTTCGTACTCTCATCGTTAGTCCCCAGGTAGGCAAACTGGTCCTTTATTTTGGATTTATACGAATGCCAAGCCTAGACAGGACGTTCCGACTACCGGTACTCGTACCCTTCCAGTTACTACATGGCCTTCATGAGAACTCACTTTGATGTGATTTGAAAATACAAAAATCGTTGCAAAAATCATAGGAATTGTGAGGTGTGTGCTCTCATGGATATGGTATGTTATGAGGATATGATTCATGATGAGCATTGTATAATAATATGTACTTATGAACATGCTTGCATAACATTGAATGTAACAATAAACATAAAGCATATAAACATCATGAATTGTGCATGTAACACACAAACGATTTAAAAATTCTAATCAACTATAGTATAGGCTCTAAGGGTCTAATAACCTATCCTATATCCCTATAGTCATGGCTCTGATACCAATCTGTCACACCCCGACCCGCAGCGGAATAAGAGTCGGGGCATAATTGGGTTATCACCAAAGCTCATGATGTTTACTAAAATGTTTCATATTTATTAAATTCAAATTACCACTTAAATGTTCAAGCCAAATTCATACAATACAAGGAAAGGAAAATTAAATAAACAATCCAAAATCTAAACTGATTTATTCTTCTAGGCCGTCCTATATGTTTCTTGCTTCAACTGGATCACCTGTATCATGTGTAAAAATGGGGAATTTTGGGTCAACAAAAGTTGGCGAGTGAACCTTGTTAAAAACCTTTGTTATTGATTTCTTGTTGTATTTATATGGAAAAATTGTGCAATAATCATATGTGAGCAAACGTAAATAAACAAACAATCACAAACCACCTTGCATGAGTATATGACATGAATGATAATGTATATGTTGGCAACGTCAGGTTCCGCTCATAGGTAATGGGGAACATACGAGCCTATGATGATGTATGTGAGATCAAGGCTCAATCAAACGGAGCCGATCGTATGTTGGCAACATCACGTTCCGCTCATAGGTAATGGGGAACAGTTCCGCTCATAGATAATGGGGAACAGACGAGCCTATGATGATGTATGTACTGAAAATGATAAATTTAATCTAAACATTAACCACACAAACAATTGATACATATTGGATACACATTTGATCATGGATATGATGGATGCACAAGTGTTTAAATGTAATAAATAATAAGCGACACATGATACACCCAAAATGTGATTAAAACGGGGAATTGGTAGAGATTCACTCACATTGGGTGCGTTCTTTTGATGATGTTTGATGCGCACGAGTTTTGGGATTTGATCGACGAGGGAAAACTAACCTAAAATATTAACGAAATGGTTCGGTAAATAAGTGGATTTTATTAACATTTTTAATAGGATTTTTAGATTTATTTTTGTGAGTTTAAGGTCATTTTCTAACTTTAAAAATATTATTTTTAAGTATTTTTAATTGATTTTTAAATTAAATAAATAAATAAAAATATAAAGAAATGTTGACTTTTTGTTGATCGTTGACCGGACCGTTGACCGGTCGGACAATGGTAATTGGTGCGCTGAGTGAGGTTCGAACCCGAGACCTCTCGTACGCGTGCACGCAGCTCTACCAACTGAGCTACGTGACTAACCCGAAATAATCTGTGTTTTAATTATATATATATACAAATTAAATGTTAATTTATTTGGTTTATATTAAAAGGTTTTAAAATGGTCGAACCGGTTTGCAGGGAGCCGGATCGAACTCGGGTCTTTCGGTTTGTAAGCGCACAGCCCAACCAGTTGGGCTGTGTGTCTTATCTGTTTAACTTACGGTTTATATTAATCTTATAAACAAACTGGAATCTGTTCTGATTCAGTTTTAAAAAGAATGGTTTTAATTCGGAAAGTCGGTGCGTGTAACATCCGTCAAAAACGGATTCACCAAACCCGCTCCGTTTATCAGCCGAACAGTCAGCTAAAATTTTTGTTGCGAATTAAATGCCCAAAATAATTTTAAACGATACATAATCAATTATTATACGGGAATATATATTTAGTTTTTGAAAAACTGTTAAAAATCGCAAAATAAAAAGTCCCTGCCGGGTTTCAAACCCGGGTCAGTCGCCGAGTCAGTACAGTTCAGCGACTTAACACACAACACACAAACCACTGCACCACTGATGTCTATTGTTAACCATTAAGAACATTTAATTGATATCATGACTTTCCGAATTCAAAACCGGCGCCCAAAGTTCAGTCGTCGGAAATCCCGGCAATCTCGCGAGTATTTAACAAATCCTTCCGTTATAACGTAAACAATTACTAAGACATCGGTTATAACCAACGTCTGAGTCGCGACCAAAGTCATAACCGCCGGAGTTTTTATAACTTACGAATCCAGTCGGAAATCAGACCAAGTTCTTCGAAGATTTGCCCTATAAAAACCACCTCGAACTTCTGCAAACATTTTCGCTCAAAACCGCACCTTTTATCGGCGAAAACTCACTCGCTGGAATTATTCTGTTCGTCGCCGGAAAACCGGTTTCCCCATTTCTGAGCCTTACTAAACCCTTTGAACTTAGACCGAAGTCACCCAAACCTTTGTCAAACTTTCTGAAGGCTCGCTGCTGCAAGACACACGTCGCCGGAGGTGATTGCTGTCGCCGGAGTTCTGCCGGAAAACAGAGGAGTCCAGTCGGTATACCTTTTCGCCTAATTTCTTTTTCTTTTCACTTATATCTCACCGTAATGAACTGAAACACGCTAAAGAACATGTTTTAATCATCGAACCAGTCGATTTCCGATTCTGGTTAAAACCAGTGAAGAAGACGATGTTCGGTAATGTTTAAGTATAATTAAAAGCAAGATATTACTCGGGTTAGACACACAGTCCAGCGGTGGACTGTGTGCACAATAAACACTAACGTCTCGAGTTCGAATCCTGTTCCACACACGCGGCCTTAATAAAAATGATTTTTTTATTAACCGAACCGGAGTCATACTGATATATGTTAAGTATATTAATAACCGGAAAGATAACCAAGTTAGACACACAGTCCAGTGGTGGACTGTGTGTATGTTTATATCACAGGTCACGAGTTCGAGTCCGGGCTACTGCACCGCTCGGACAATTATCTATTTTTTTTAAAATAAGACAGAAAAGGAAATAACTAATATGTGTTTAAGTATAATAAAAATTAGTAAAGTTAACAAGTTGGACACACAGTCCAGCGGTGGACTGTGTGTGAGTATAAGCCACAGGTCCCGGGTTCGAGACCTGTGGAGCGCACCGTTTCTTTGATTTAAAATCATTTTTAAAAATAAAGGATTTTCGGTTTAGCATAATTAATATATATATATATAATTAAAAACAGATATAAAACGGGTTAGACACGTAGCTCAGTTGGTAGAGCTGCGTGCACGCGTACGGGAGGTCTCGGGTTCGAGCCTCACTCAGCGCACTTATATACACGATTCGAACCGGTCAACGGTCAGTCAACGGTCAATGGTCAGAAAAAAATCAATTTTTTTATTATTTTTATTTAATTATTTTAATTAAAAATCAATTAAAAATACTTAAAAATAACATTTTTAAGGTTAGAAAATAGCCTCAAACTCACAAAAATACACCCAACAATCCTACTAAAATAGATTAATAAAATCCGTTTACTTACCAAACCATAATGCGATTTATCTAGGTTAATCTCACTCGTGGTTAAAACCACTTCGCGTGCATTCAACATCATCAACCGAACGCACCCACTGTGAGTGAATCTTACAACTCCCCCTTTTAAATTACACGTTTTGGGGTGTGTCATGTGTTATAAAAATAATTAACTTGTTTATTTAAACTTGTGCCATACCACATCATGATCTAAACTTAGATTGTTTATATTGTTGTGATTACTTATTCCCTTTTGTCAAATTATATGAAACTCATTCATTAAGCCCATTAGTTCCTCGTGGGAGACGAGTTGAACAACGCGTGCCTCAAATCAAATTCATTATTGTTCATGTGTGTATCATTGAGTTTATATTGTTTGTAGTTGTGTCATTCATATTATCATGTTTATGCAATTCATCGTGAGAGACGAGTTGAGCATCGTGTGCCTCTAAATGTTCCATTATTGTTCATGTGTGTTTTATTTAATATCTTATGATTGTTGAATAAGTTTACATCTATTTTTACTCATGTTTGGTTGTGCACATATTTCATAATCAATTCAAATAAACTTGTTCAAATGTTTTCCATAGGATTCACTCGCCAACTTTATGTTGATCCAAAACCTTTTTTACACATGATACAGGTGAACAGGTTGAAGCAAAGAAACCATAGGAAATGCCTTAGAAGAGAACAAAGAAGCTTAGATTGATAGTTAGAACATATTGTAATTCTTATTGTAAATTTTCCATTAAATTGTACTAATGAATATGAAACGCATAATAAATGTCATGAGCTTTGATGATAACCCAATCATGCCCCGATCACCTTTTCCGCTGCGGGTCGGGGTGTGACAGATTAGTATCAGAGCCATGACTATAGGGATATAGGATAGGTTATTAGACCCATAGAGCCTATACTATAGTCTGCCTAAATTTTAATTGATTAGGTGGTTACATACAAACTTGTGATATTTATTTGTTTCATATTTGTTTACATTTACAGTCAAACATACATGCTTATATACATATTCATTATACATATATACATATTCATTATACATATATCGATGTTCATGTATTCAATTTATTTTCATACTCTCATTATCCAAAGATTTTGTTGCAATTTTTAAATCTCATCAAAGTAAGTTCTGCGACGGGCATGTAGTAACTGGAAGGGTACAAGTACCGGTAGTCGGAACGTCCTGTCTAGGTTGGCATTCATATAAATCCAATATAACGGACCAGTTTGCCTACCTGGGGACCAACAATGAGAGTACAAAGGACCTATTAGGCCAAAGCATGCCACACCAAATGTCGTTCGAACTAACCCTACTTTGAGGTGTCACCGTGTCTACACCTGGACACATTCCGAATATCACACGTTGTATACATATTTCTAGATTTTCTCCGGGTTTTTGTGTACGCAACCTGGCAAACCCGTGCGAACCATATGAAAAACCGGTATTCATGGGGGCCCACATGATTACACAGGTAAAGTATGGCGGCATGTAGGGCCTAATGGCGAGCAAAACCCAAGACATCCTATGGATGTAGTAGATTTATTTTTCTATAATTATTTTATGAATGTTCATTCCTAATGCGACCCATGAACCCAAATCGCTCAACAAATGGCTGTCGTAATACCCAACATTGTAATCCAAGTACATCAAGCACTCACCGCTAATCCTGTCAATCAAGAAAACCAAAACATTATTAACTCTCCCCCAAATACCACTAAATGCACCTACAAGCACTTCAAATCATGCGACCCTCCGAAATACAAAGGGACTGAAGGTGTCACCACCCTCCTCCATTGGTTTGAAGAAATGGAGAACACTTTTCTAAATTGCGATTGCCCTGACGATCGCAAAGTGCGATATGCTACCGGTCGATTATATGGAATAGCACTTACTTGGTGGAATACAGAGAAGTCCAAACGAGGTGTTGAAGATGCTATGACCTTAACTTGGAACGAATTGAAAGAAATCATGACCAGACGATTTTGCCCAAGGAGCGAAATCAAGAAATTAGAAGATGAATTTTACTCATTGAAGCAAAAGGAGGGAGACCACACCACATACAACAAAAGATTCCTCGAATTACATCAAATGGTTCCCAACATGTTCACTCCCCTCTACCGTTTGATCGAGCACTACATTCGTGGTCTTCCGTCAAAGATTCAAGACCCTGTAATAAGTACCTCGCCTGCAACCTTGGAAGCAGCAATGGAGCTAGCAACAGAGCTCACCGAGAACCGAATCCGAAACAAAGACTTCAAGGAGGAGAAGAAGAAGGATAAAGCACCGACTGAAACCTCCGACTACACCCAAACCGAATCCCCTTCTCAACCCAATCCTAAGAGAAGAAGAGACGGACAACTTTTCGCTGCTACCCAACGAAACCAACCTATTTCACACGCCATACCCATCCAAGCTATCCCAATCACCAAAGTGGCACCCAACTCAACTTACCCAAATAAGAAACCATATCTTGGACCTCACCCTCGATGCAACAACTATTTTTATCACCATCCCCTTACCTTACCTTGTCGACTATGTACAACTTGTGGACGCTATGGTCATTTGAGCAAGGTTTGTCGCACCTTTCAAAACCAAACCTTTTCCCTTACTCAAAACATGGCCCAAACCTATCAACAACCCCAATACCCCATGTTCCCATATGCTCGAGCTTGTTTCAATTGTGGCGACCCTACCCACTTTAGAAACACATGCCCTCAATTGGTTAACGTCATCAACACTCAAGCCCAATCAAACCCAGTTAACCAAGTAAACCAAGAAAACCCAACCACTATGCCACCAGCAAGAGGAAGAGTCCTCAATATCAACGCCAGTCCTGTCGAAGATAAGGACGGCCCAAACGAAGATACCCAACTAGTCCTCTTCGCCAAAGATCCAGATTCAACTCCTATCGTTTAGTTTTATGTTTTTCTTTATCACATAGAACCAAACATAACTTAAGGATAAAGCCAATGAAACTTTGACGAGAATGCGGTGGATACGCCGCTGGTACTTCCTATATATAAGTATTCTTGTCAAAGGATCAGAAGCATTATCTGGCGGTTACGAGAGGTTCCATGTGTAGACTGTTAGAGTAATTATTATTTATTGTTTTCAGTATATGCATTTGCCGAGGCCGCAGCTCCCCATCCATGAGGTTGAGCTTGATCCCCATTTTATTATGCGGTTGATCTGTGGCGTGCCCGCACGATCGGCTCCGTTTGATTGAGCCTTGATCGGTCATTTCATTTTACATTTCAATACATGCGATACGATCGGCTCCGTTTGATTGAGCCTTGATCGCACAGTTCAATTTACATTTCCAGTTCATGCAATACGTTCGGCTCCGTTTGATTGAGCCTTGAGCGCACAGACAATTTCATTATCAGTATCTTGTGGTTGTGGTGTTTGTAGTAGAGTCGCATAGAACTAACCATAACTTGCGGATAAAGTCAATGAAAATTTGACAAGAATATGGTGGATACGCTGCTGGTACTTCCTATATATAAGTATTCTTGTCAAATGATCGGAGGCATTATCAGGCGGTTATGAGAGGTTCCATGCATAGGCTGTTTGTGTGATTGTTGTTTAGATTAAGTTGTTCATTTTCAGTACATGCAATACGCTCGGCTCCGTTTGATTGAGCCTTGAGCGCACAGACAATTTCATTATCAGTATCTTGTGGTTGTGGTGTTTGTAGTAGAGTCGCATAGAACTAATCATAACTTGCGGATAAAGTCAATGAGAATTTGACAAGAATATGGTGGATACGCCGCTGGTACTTCCTATATATAAGTATTCTTGTCAAATGATCTGAGGCATTATCAGGCGGTTATGAGAGGTTCCATGCATAGGCTGTTTGTGTGATTGTTGTTTAGATTAAGTTGTTCATTTTCAGTACATGCAATACGTTCAGCTCCGTTTGATTGAGCCTTGAGCGCACATACAATTTCATTTTCAGTACATACAATACGTTCGGCTCCGTTTGATTGAGCCTTGAGCGCACAGACAATTTCATTATCAATATCTTGTGGTTGTTGTGTTTGTTGTAGAGTCGCATAGAACTAATCATAACTTGCGGATAAAGTCAATGAGAATTTGACAATAATATGGTGGATACGCCGCTGGTACTTCCTATATATAAGTATTCTTGTCAAATGATCGGAGGCATTATCAGGCGGTTATGAGAGGTTCCATGCATAGGTTGTTTGTGTGATTAAGTTATTCATTTTCAGTACATGCAATACGCTCGGCTCCGTTTGATTGAGCCTTGAGCACACAGACAATTTCATTTTCAGTACATTCAATACGTTCGGCTCCGTTTGATTGAGCCTTGAGCGCACAGACATTTCATTTTCAGTACATGCAATACGATCGGCTCCGTTTGATTGAGCCTTGATCGCACAGATATATTTCATTTCAGTATTTTATGTTTGTTGTATTGGTTGTAGAGTTATAGGACTAATCATAATTCACTGATAAAACCAATGAAAATTTGACAAGAATATGGTGGATACGCCGCTGGTACTTCCTATATATAAGTATTCTTGTCAAAGGATCAGAGGTATTGTCGGACGGTTATGAGAAGTTCTATGTAGGATTTATTAGTTTCTTGGTAACAAATCATAACTTGTGGATAAAACTAATGAAAATTTGGCAAGAATATGGTGGATACGCCGCTGGTACTTCCTATATATAAGTATTCTTGCCAAAGGATCAGAGGCATTATCAGGCGGTTATGAGAAGTTCCATGTAGGATTTAGTATTGCCTTGGTTGGAATTTGTGTTACATTTATATCATCTTGCTATTTAAAGAGATTGGATTGTGTTCCATTTCTACATAAACTAACCTCTCCATCATAACAAACGAGAGAGGAACTTCCACCATTCAAACATATATGCAATCAGAATGTGGATTCAAATATTAGCTGTTGTGCTTATTTATGTTCAAATATTAGCTGTTGTGTTTAATTATGTTCAAAAATCAGCTGTTGTGTTTTATTTATGTTTCCATGAAGGTTGTAGTGTTAGAAGTTTTGCCTTAGGATATAACCATACTTTTCCAAACGTATCTAAACTCTTATGCATGATATCATTTTTAGCGAATCATTCCTGCTTATCAAAACTTATACAGTAGGCAACAAAAAGCGATTCCTGTAATAGGGTACTTAACCCTTACAAGGAACGTTACCGCCTCGAACAAAAACTTAAACCCTTATTTTTCTAAGCATATAACTGTCAAACTAAACACCATCATTCTTTTAGTCAAATATATCACAATTTAAAATTTCGGGACGAAATTTCTAAAAAGCAGGGGATACTGTAACATCCGTCAAAAACGGATTTACTAAACCCGCTCCGTTTATCAACCGAACAGTCAGTTAAAATTTTCGTTGCGAATTAAATGCCCAAAATAATTTTAAACGATACATAATCAATTATTATACGGGAATATATATTTCGTTTTTGAAAAACTGTTAAAAATCGCAAAATAAAAATAAAAAGTCCCTGCCGGGTTTCGAACCCGGGTCAGTCGCCGAGTCAGTACAGTTCAGCGACTTAACACACAACACACAAACCACTGCACCACTGATGTCTTTTGTTAACCATTAAGAACATTTAATTGATATCATGACTTTCCGAATTCAAAACCGGCGCCCAAAGTTCAGTCGTCGGAAATCCCGGCAATCTCGCGAGTATTTAACGAATCCTTCCATTATAACGTAAACAATTATTAAGACATCGGTTATAACCGACGTCTGAGTCCGCGACCAAAGTCATAACCGCCGGAGTTTTTATAACTTACGAATCCAGTCGGAAATCAGACCAAGTTCTTCGAAGATTTGCCCTATAAAAACCACCTCGAACTTCTGCAAACATTTTCGCTCAAAACCGCACCTTTTCTCGGCGAAAACTCACTCGCCGGAATTATTCTGTTCGTCGCCAGAAAACCGGTTTCCCCATTTCTGAGCCTTACTAAACCCTTTGAACTTAGACCGAAGTCACCCATACCTTTGTCAAACTTTCTGAAGGCTCGTTGCTGCAAGACACACGTCGCCGGAGGTGATTGCTGTCGCCGGAGTTCTGCCGGAAAACAGAGGAGTCCAGTCGGTATACCTTTTCGCCTAATTTCTTTTTCTTTTCACTTATATCTCACCGTAATGAACTGAAACACGCTAAAGAACATGTTTTAATCATCGAACCAGTCGATTTCCGATTCTGGTTAAAACCAGTGAAGAAGACGATGTTCGGTAATGTTTAAGTATAATTAAAAGCAAGATATTACTCGGGTTAGACACACAGTCCAGCGGTGGACTGTGTGCACAATAAACACTAACGTCTCGAGTTCGAATCCTGTTCCACACACGCGGCCTTAATAAAAATGATTTTTTTTTATTAACCGAACCGAAGTCATACTGATATATGTTAAGTATATTAATAACCAGAAAGATAACCAAGTTAGACACACAGTCCAGTGGTGGACTGTGTGTATGTTTATATCACAGGTCACGAGTTCGAGTCCGGGCTGTCACACCCCGACCCGCAGCGGAAAAGGTGATCGGGGCATGATTGGGTTATCATCAAAGCTCATGACATTTATTATGCGTTTCATATTCATTAAATACAATTTAATGGAAATTTACAATAATTGTTACAATATGTTCTAGCTATCAATCTAAGCATCTTTGTTCTCTTCTAAGGCATTTCCTATGTTTTCTTTGCTTCAACCTGTTCACCTGTATCATGTGTAAAAAGGTTTTGGATCAACATAAAGTTGGCGAGTGAATCCTATGGAAAACATTTGAACAAGTTTATTTAAATTGATTATGAAATATGTGCACAACCAAACATGAGTAAAAATAGATGTAAACTTATTCAACAATCATAAGATATTAAATAAAACACACATGAACAATAATGGAACATTTAGAGGCACGCGATGCTCAACTCGTCTCTCACGAGGAACTGAGGGGCCTAATGAATGAATTGCATAAACATGATAATATGAATGACACAACTACAAAGTATTCTTGCCAAAGGATCAGAGGCATTATCAGGCGGTTATGAGAAGTTCCATGTAGGATTTAGTATTGCCTTGGTTGGAATTTGTGTTACATTTATATCATCATGTTATTTAAAGAGATTGGATTGTGATCCATTTCTACATAAACTAACCTCTCCATCATAACAAACGAGAGAGGAACTTCCACCATTCAAACATATATGCTATCAGAATGTGGATTCAAATATTTACTGATGTGTTTATTCATGTTCGAATATTAGCTGTTGTGTTTACTTATGTTCAAATGTCAGCTGATGTGTTTTTATTTATGTCCCATATAGGTTGTAGTGTTAGAAGTTTTGCCTTAGAATATAACCATACTTTCCCAAACGTATCTAAACTCTTATGCATGATATCATTTTTAGCGAATCATTCCTGTCTATCAATAGTTATACAGTAGGCAACAAAAAGCGATTCCTGAATAGGGTACTTAACCCTTACAAGGAACGTTACCGCCTCGAACAAAAACTTAAACCCTTATTTTTCTAAGCATACAACGGTCAAACTAAACATCATCATCCTTTTAGTCAAAATATATCATTATTTAAATTTCGGGATGAAATTTCTAAAAAGCAGGGGATACTGTAACATCCGTCAAAAACGGATTTACCAAACCCGCTCCGTTTATCAACCGAACAGTCAGTCAAAATTTTCGTTGCGAATTAAATGCCCGAAATAATTTTAAACGATACATAATCGATTATTATACGGGAATATATATTTAGTTTTTGAAAAACTGTTGAAAATCGCAAAATAAAAATAAAAGTACTCTGCCGGGTTTCGAACCCGGGTCTGTACCGAATCGGTTCAAGCCTTATCGCACATCACACAAACCACTGCGCCACTTGTTCTGTTTGATAAATAATAGAATCATTTAATTCATAAAGGGACGTTACGAATTCAAAACCGGCGCCCAAACAGTTCAGTCGTCGGAATCCCGGAAATCTCGCGAGTCTTAACTACAATTTACGTTATAACGTAAACCATTAACCAGACATCGGTTATAACCGATGTTTGAAGTCCGCGACCAAACCATAACCGCCGGAGTTTTATGATTTATGATTACAGTCGGAAATCAAACCAGGTGCTTCAACGTTCTGCATTATAAATTCACCCACAACCGACTGCAAACCTTTTCGCTCAAAAACACACCTTTTCTCGGCGTAATTCCACTCGCCGGAATTTCCCTGCTCATCGCCGGAAAACCGGTTTCTCCATCCCTGAGCCTCACTGATCCTCTGAGCTTATACCGGAGATACCCACACCCTTTGTAAGCTTCCTGGAGACTCGCTGCTACAAGGAACACGTCGCCGGAGGTGAATTCTGTCGCCGGAGTTTCTGCCGGAAAACAGAGAGTCCAGTCGGTATACCTCTCCGCCCAATTTCTTTTTCTTTTCTCATTTATCTCACCGTAATGGACTGAAACACACTAATAAACTGATAAAAACCTTGAACCAGTCGATTTCCGATTTCTGGTTCTAACTTGACGAGGAAGACGATGACCGCTATAACGTATAAGTATAATTAAAATCAGGATATTACTCGGGTTAGACACACAGTCCAGCGGTGGACTGTGTGCACATAAAACGCAAAGGTCTCGAGTTCGAATCCCGTCTCACACACGCTGCCTTAATAAAAATCATTTTTTTGTTAAACTGAACCGGAGTCGTCACTGGTATATGTTAAGTATATTGATAACCGGAATAATAACCAAGTTAGACACACAGTCCAGCGGTGGACTGTGTGTTTGTTTATATCACTGGTCACGAGTTCGAGTCCGGTCTTCTGCACCGACTCGGACAATTATCTCTTCTTTTTAAATAAGGCAGAAAAGGAAATAACTAATTAGTATTTAAGTATAATAAAAATCGAATTATATAACATGTTGAACACACAGTCCAGCGGTGGACTGTGTGTTAGATTAAACCACAGGTCCCGGGTTCGAGACCTGTGGAGTGCATGTCCGATTCGCTTAAACTGTTTTTAAAATAAAAATGATTTTCGGTTTAAACTAACTAATATATATATAATTAAAATCAGATTTATAACGGGTTAGACACGTAGCTCAGTTGGTAGAGCTGCGTGCACGCGTACGGGAGGTCTCGGGTTCGAGCCTCACTCAGCGCACTTGTATACATGATCGAACCGGTCAACGGTCAGGTCAATGGTCAACGGTCAGAAAAAAATAAATTTTTTTTATTTAATTATTTTAATTAAAAATCAATTAAAAATACTTAAAAATAACATTTTTAAGGTTAGAAAATAGCCTCAAACTCACAAAAATACACCCAACAATCCTACTAAAATAGATTAATAAAACCCGTTTACTTACCAAACCATAATGCGAGTTATCTAGGTTAAATCTCACTCGTGGTTAAAACCACTTCGCGTGCATTCAACGTCATCAACCGAACGCACCCACTGTGAGTGAATCTTACAACTCCCCCTTTTAAATTACACGTTTTGGGGTGTGTCATGTGTTATGAAAATAATTAATTTATTTATTTAAACTTGTGCCATACCACATCATGACCTAAACTTAGATTGTTTTTATTGTTGTGATTTACTTATTGCCTTTTGTCAAGTTATAAGAAACTCATACATTAAGCCCATCAGTTCCTCGTGGGAGACGAGTTGAACAACGCGTGCTTCAAATCAAATTCATTATTGTTCATGTGTGTATCATTGAGTTTATATTGTTTGTAGTTGTGTCATTCATATTATCATGTTATGCAAATCATTCATCAGGCCCCTCAGTTCCTCGTGAGAGACGAGTTGAGCATCGCGTGCCTCTAATTGTTCCACTATTGTTCATGTGTGTTTCATTTAACATCTTATGATTGTTGATTAAGTTACATCTATTTTTACTCATGTTTGGTTGTGCACATATTTCATAATCAATTTAAATAAATTTGTTCAAATATTTTCCATAGGATTCACTCGCCAACATTATGTTGATCCAAAAACCCTTTTACACATGATACAGGTGAACAGGTTGAAGCAAGTAAAACATAGGATATGCCTTAGAAGAGAACAAAGAAGTTTAGATTGTTAGTTAGATCATGTTGTAACTTTTATTGTAAAAATTCTATTTAATTTGTATTAATGAATATGAAACGCTTAATAAATGTCATGAGCTTTGATGATAACCCAAATCATGCCCCGATCACCTTATCCGCTGCGGGTCGGGGTGTGACAGTCTGTGTGCTCAAGGCTCAATCAAACGGAGCCGAGCGTATTGCATGTACTGAAAATGAATAACTTAATCACACCAACAGCCTATGCATGGAACCTCTCATAACCGCCTGATAATGCCTCCGATCATTTGACAAAAATACTTATATATAGGAAGTACCAGCGGCGTATCCACCATATCCTTGTCAAATTTACATTGACTTTATCCGCAAGTTATGATTAGTTCTATGCGACTCTACAATAAACACAACAACCACAAGATACTGATAATGAAATTTTCTGTGCGCTCAAGGCTCAATCAAACGGAGCCGAACGTATTGCATGTACTGAAAATGAAATTGTATGTGCGCTCAAGGCTCAATCAAACGGAGCCGAACGTATTGCATGTACTGAAAATGAACAACTTAATCTAAACAACAATCACACAAACAGCCTATGCATGGAACCTCTCATAACCGCCTGATAATGCCTCCGATCATTTGACAAGAATACTTATATATAGGAAGTACCAGCGGCGTATCCACCATATTCTTGTCAAATTCTCATTGACTTTATACGCAAGTTATGATTAGTTCTATACGACTCTACTACAAACACCACAACCACAAGATACTGATAATGAAATTGTCTGTGCGCTCAAGGCTCAATCAAACGGAGCCGAACGTATTGCATGAACTGGAAATGTAAATTGAACTGTGCGATCAAGGCTCAATCAAACGGAGCCGATCGTATTGCATGTATTGAAATGTAAAAATGAAATGACCGATCAAGGCTCAATCAAACGGAGCCGATTGTACGGGCACGCCACTGATCAACCGCATAATAAAATGGGGATCAAGCTCAACCTCATAAATGGGGGGGCTGCGGCCTCGGCAAATGCATATACTGAAAATAATAAACAATAATTATTCTAACAGTCTACACATGGAACCTCTCATAACCGCCAGATAATGCTTCTGATCCTTTGACAAGAATACTTATATATAGGAAGTACCAGCGGCGTATCCACCGTACTCTTGTCAGAGTTTCATTGGCTTTATCCTTAAGTTATGATTGGTTCGATGTGATAAAGAAAAACATAAAACTAAACGATAGAAGTTGAATCTGGATCTTCGGCGAAGAGGACTAGTTGGGTATCTTCGTTTGGGCCGTCATTATCTTCGACAGGATTGGCGTTGATATTGAAGACTTTTCCTCTTGTTGGCGGCCTAGTGGTTGGGTTTCCTTGGTTTACTTGGTTAACTGGGTTTGATTGGGCTTGAGTGTTGATAACGTTAACCAATTGAGGGCATGTGTTTCTAAAGTGGGTAGGGTCGCCACAATTGAAACAAGCTCGAGCATATGGGAACACGGGGTATTGGGGTTGATGATAAGTTTGGGCCATGTTTTGAGTAGGGGAAGAGGTTTGGTTTTGGAAGGTGCGACAAACCTTGCTCAAATGACCATAGCGTCCACAAGTTGTACATAGTCGACAAGGTAAGGTAAGGGGATGGTGATAAAAACAGTTGTTGCATCGAGGGTGAGGTCCAAGATATGGCTTTTTATTTGGGTAAGTTGAGTTGGGTGCCACTTGAGTGATTGGGATAGCTTGGATGGGTATGGCGTGTGAAATAGGTTGGTTACGTTGGATAGCAGCAAAAAGTTGCCCGTCTCCTTTTCTCTTAGGATTGGGTTGAGAAGGGGATTCGGTTTGGGTGGAGTCGGAGGTTTCAGTCGATTCTTTATCCTTCTTCTTCTCCTCCTTGAAGTCTTTGTTTCGAATTCGGTTCTCGGTGAGCTCTGTTGCTAGCTCCATTGCTGCTTCCAAAGTTGCAGGCTTGGTACTTATTACAGGGTCTCAAATCTTTGACGGAAGACCACGAATGTAGTGCTCGATCAAACAGTAGAGGGGAGTGAACATGTTGGGAACCATTTGATGTAATTCGAGGAACCTTTTATTGTAGGTGGTGTGGTCTCCTTCCTTTTGCTTCAACGAATAAAATTCATCTTCTAATTTCTTGATTTCACTCCTTGGGCAAAATCGTCTGGTCATGATTTCCTTCAATTCGTTCCAAGTTAAGGTCATAGCATCTTCCACACCTCGTTTGGCCTTCTCTGTATTCCACCAAGTAAGTGCTATCCCATATAGTCGACCGGTAGCATAACGCACTTTGCGATCATCAGGGCAATCGCAATTTAGAAAAGTGTTCTCCATTTCTTCAAACCAATGGAGGAGAGCGGTGACGCCTTCAGTCCCTTTGTATTTCGGAGGGTCGAATGATTTGAAATGCTTGTAGGTGCATTTAGTGGTATTTGGGGGAGAGTTGATAATGTTTTGGTTTGCTTGATTGACAGGATTAGCGGTAAGTGCTTGTTGAACTTGGATTACAATGTTGGGTATTACGGCAGCCATTTGTTGAGCGATTAAGGCAGCCTTGCGTTCGCGGGCTTTTCTTGCTCTCGTCTTCCTACGGGCGAGGTTAGAAGACATCTACAAGGAATACATGACAAGAGTATGAGTTGGATGCTTTTGGGATCATGGGTCACATTCAGGAATGAACATTCATAAAATAATTATAGAAAAATAAATCTACTACATCCATAGGATGTCTTGGGTTTTGCTCGCTGTTAGGACCTACATGCCGCCATACTTTACCTGTGTAATCATGTGGGCCCCCATGAATACCGGTTTTTCATATGGTTCGCACGGGTTTGCCAGGTTGCGTACACAAAAACCCGGAGAAAATCGAGAAATATGTATACAACGTGTGATATTCGGAATGTGTCCAGGTGTAGACACGGTGACACCTCAAAGTAGGGTTAGTTCGAACAACGTTTGGTGTGGCATGCTTTGGCCTAATAGGTCCTTCGTACTCTCATCGTTGGTCCCCAGGTAGGCAAACTGGTCCGTTATATTGGATTTATACGAATGCCAACCTAGACAGGACGTTCCGACTACCGGTACTTGTACCCTTCCAGTTACTACATGCCCGTCGCAGAACTTACTTTGATGAGATTTGAAAATTGCACAAAATCTTTGTATAATGAGAGTATGAAAATAAATTGAATACATGAACATCGATATATGTATAATGAATATGTATATAAGCATGTGTGTTTGACTGTAAATGTAAACAAATATGAAACAAAAAAATATCACAAGTTTGTATGTAACCACCTAATCAATTAAAATTTAGACAGACTATAGTATAGGTTCTAAGGGTCTAATAACCTATCCTATATCCCTATAGTCATGGCTCTGATACCAATCTGTCACACCCCGACCCGCAGCGAAAAAGGTGATCGGGGCATGATTGGGTTATCATCAAAGCTCATGACATTTATTATGCGTTTCATATTCATTAAATACAATTTAATGGAAATTTACAATAATTGTTACAATATGTTCTAGCTATCAATCTAAGCATCTTTGTTCTCTTCTAAGGCATTTCCTATGTTTTCTTTGCTTCAACCTGTTCACCTGTATCATGTGTAAAAAGGTTTTGGATCAACATAAAGTTGGCGAGTGAATCCTATGGAAAACATTTGAACAAGTTTATTTAAATTGATTTTGAAATATGTGCACAACCAAACATGAGTAAAAATAGATGTAAACTTATTCAACAATCATAAGATATTAAATAAAACACACATGAACAATAATGGAACATTTAGAGGCACGCGATGCTCAACTCGTCTCTCACGAGGAACTGAGGGGCCTAATGAATGAATTGCATAAACATGATAATATGAATGACACAACTACAAAAAATATAAACTCAATGATACACACATGAACAATAATGAATTTGATTTGAGGCACGCGTTGTTCAACTCGTCTCCCACGAGGAACTGATGGGCTTAATGAATGAGTTTCATATAATTTGACAAAAGGAAATAAGTAATCACAACAATATAACAATCTAAGTTTAGATCATGACGTGGTATGGCACAAGTTTAAATAAACAAGTTAATTATTTTTATAACACATGACACACCCCAAAACGTGTAATTTAAAAGGGGGAGTTGTAAGATTCACTCACAGTGGGTGCGTTCGGTTGATGATGTTGAATGCACGCGAAGTGGTTTTAACCACGAGTGAGATTAACCTAGATAAATCGCATTATGGTTTGGTAAGTAAACGGATTTTATTAACCTATTTTAGTAGGATTGTTGGGTGTATTTTTGTGAGTTTGAGGCTATTTTCTACCCTTAAAAATGTTATTTTTAAGTATTTTTAATTGATTTTTAATTAAAATAATTAAATAAAATAATAAAAAAAAATTGACTTTTTCTGACCGTTGACTTGACCGTTGACCGTTGACCTGACCGTTGACCGGTTCGTATGCGTATTGTTGTGCGCTGAGTGAGGCTCGAACCCGAGACCTCCCGTACGCGTGCACGCAGCTCTACCAACTGAGCTACGTGTCTAACCCGTCATATATCTGATTTTAATTATATATATATATATATTAATTATGTTAAACAGAAATCCTTTATTTTTAAAAACGGTTTAAATCAACGAAACGGTGCGCTCCACAGGTCTCGAACCCGGGACCTGTGGCTTAAACTAACACACAGTCCACCGCTGGACTGTGTGTTTAACATGTTATATAATCCAATTTTTATTATATTTAAATACAAACTATTTGTTTTCATTTCTGACTTTATTTAAAAAGGTTAATAATTGTCCGGGTCGATGCAGAAGACCGGACTCGAACTCGTGACGTGCGACTTAAACATACACACAGTCCACCGCTGGACTGTGTGTCTAACTTGGTTATTATTCCGATTATTAATATACTTAACATATACCTGTGGCGACTCCGATTCGGTTAAAAAAATCATTTTTATTAAGGCCGCGTGTGTGGAACAGGATTCGAACTCGAGACGTTAGTGTTTATTGTGCACACAGTCCACCGCTGGACTGTGTGTCTAACCCGAGTAATATTTTGATTTAAATTATACTTATACGTTCCGGATACATCGTCTTCTTCATCAAGTTATAACCAGAAAAGACGACTGACTGGTTCAATGATTAAATCAGGTTCCTTTAACGTTTTAGGTTAATTATAGATGAGATATAAGTAAAAAGAAGGAAAAATAGGCGTGAGGTATACCGACTATCTTCCTCTGTTTTCCGGCAGAACTCCGGCGACAGCAATAGGCTCCGGCGTCAGGTGTCTTGCAGCAGCGAGTCTCCGGAAAGCTTACAAAGGGTGTGGGTGACTTCGGTAAAAGCTCAGGGGGTTCAGTAAGGCTCAGGAATGGGGAAAACGGTTTCCCGGCGACGAACAGAAAAATTCCGGCGAGAGAGTTTTCGCCGAGAAAGGGTGTGGTTTTGAGTGAAAGTGTTTGCAGAGGTTCGAGGTGGTTTTTATAGGGAGAAACCGAGATGTATTTGGTCCGATTTCCAACTGGATTCATTGGTTTGAATTTCTCCGGCGGTTATAGAAGGTGTCGCGGACTCAAACGTCGGTTATAACCGATATATGTTTAAAGTTTACGTTATAACGGAAGGATTCGTTAAATACTCGCGAGATTGCCGGGATTCCGACGACTGAACTTTTGGGCGCCGGTTTTGAATTCGTAACGTCATGATATCAATTAAATGATTTCAATATTTAACAAACAAAACAAGTGGCGCAGTGGTTTGTGTGTGTGTGTTAAGTTTGTTTGCTGGATCGGTACTGACCCGAGTTCGAAACCCGGCAGGAACAATTTATTTTTATTTTGCGATTTTTAACAGTTTTTCAAAAACTAATTATATATTCCCGTATAATAATTGATTATGTATCGTTTAAAATTATTTTGGGCATTTAATTCGCAACGAAAATTTTAACTGACTGTTCGGTTGATAAACGGAGCGGGTTTGGTAAATCCGTTTTTGACGGATGTTACACGGGCTACTGCACCGACTCGGACAATTATCTATTTTTTTTAAAATAAGAATGAAAAGGAAATAACTAATTTGTGTTTAAGTATAATAAAAATCAGTAAAGTTAACAAGTTGGACAAACAGTCCAGCGGTGGACTGCGTGCTAGTATAAGCCACAGGTCCCGGGTTCGAGACCTGTGGAGCGCACCGTTTCTTTGATTTAAAATCGTTTTTAAAAATAAAGGATTTTCGGTTTAGCATAATTAATATATATATATAATTAAAAACAGATATAAAACGGGTTAGACACGTAGCTCATTTGGTAGAGCTGCGTGCACGCGTACGGAAGGTCTCGGGTTCGAGCCTCACTCAGCGCACTTATATACACGATTCGAACCGGTCAACGGTCAGTCAACGGTCAACGGTCAGAAAAAAAATCAATTTTTTTTATTATTTTTATTTAATTATTTTAATTAAAAATCAATTAAAAATACTTAAAAATAACATTTTTAAGGTTAGAAAATAGCCTCAAACTCACAAAAATACACCCAACAATCCTACTAAAATAGATTAATAAAATCCGTTTACTTACCAAACCATAATGCGATTTATCTAGGTTAATCTCACTCGTGGTTAAAACCACTTCGCGTGCATTCAACATCATCAACCGAACGCACCCACTGTGAGTGAATCTTACAACTCCCCCTTTTAAATTACACGTTTTTGGGGTGTGTCATGTGTTATAAAAATAATTAACTTGTTTATTTAAACTTGTGCCATACCACATCATGATCTAAACTTAGATTGTTTATATTGTTGTGATTACTTATTTCCTTTTGTCAAGTTATATGAAACTCATTCATTAAGCCCATCAGTTCCTCGTGGGAGACGAGTTGAACAACGCGTGCCTCAAATCAAATTCATTATTGTTCATGTGTGTATCATTGAGTTTATATTGTTTGTAGTTGTGTCATTCATATTATCATGTTTATGCAATTCATTCATTAGGCCCCTCAGTTCCTCGTGAGAGACGAGTTGAGCATCGCGTGCCTCTAAATGTTCTATTATTGTTCATGTGTGTTTTATTTAATATCTTATGATTGTTGAATAAGTTTACATCTATTTTTACTCATGTTTGGTTGTGCACATATTTCATAATCAATTCAAATAAACTTGTTCAAATGTTTTCCATAGGATTCACTCGCCAACATGTTGATCCAAAACCTTTTTTACACATGATACAGGTGAACAAGTTGAAGCAAAGAAACCATAGGAAATGCCTTAGAAGAGAACAAAGAAGCTTAGATTGATAGTTTGAACATATTGTAATTCTTATTGTAAATTTTCTATTAAATTGTACTAATGAATATGAAACGCATAATAAATGTCATGAGCTTTGATGATAACCCAATCATGCCCCGATCACCTTTTCCGCTGCGGGTCGGGGTGTGACAGTGCGTTTGTATGGTTCGAACTCGTGACGTGCGCTATGTGTTTGCACACAGTCCACCGCTGGACTGTGTGTCTAACCCGGTTTAATATTCAATTTATATTATACTTATACACAATCGTCGACTTCGTCTTCTTCATTCAAAGACACAGAACAACGATATTCGACTGTTCTTTTGAAAATCGTTCGTCGAACATTTTATTGATTGAATTGTAATAGATAAAAAGAGTTAAGGAATCGAATGTACCGAACAGACTGATTTTCTCAGAACTCCGGCAATGGTCGTCGGCTCTGATTTGTGAATTCTGTCTGGATGAATCAATTAACAGTTTTGATCGATGAGTTGTGAAATTGAGTTACTAAACAAGGATTATCAGAGGGTTTAGATGATTGTACCGATTCACAGCGTGATTTTGGAAATTTCCAGAAATTTTCCGGCGAGTGCAGAATATCCGCAACGTCGTCTGGGATTGATTCTGGTTGATGGATTGAAGTTAGTATAAGTCTAACGATGGATTGAAAACGAAAGAGTCGAGAAATTTACCGATTTGATGTATGTCTCGGTTTTCCGGCGAATGTCCGGCAATTGCAGAATATCTCCGGCGAGTGTAATTGCTTCAAGAAATTGTGCGATTTTGAGCGAAAAGATTACCAGAGACTTGGGTGTGTATTTATAGGGAAGAATCAAGATGAATTGGGTCAGAATTTGGTCTTGATTCGTGGTCAAGACTTCCTCCGGCGGTTATGACTGAGATCGCGGGATTAGACATCGGTTATAACCGACGTCGATGTTAATACATGCGTTTAGTCAAAGGAAACCGTCGATAATTGGCGAAATCGTCGATATTTCCGGCGAGTGCGAATTGGGCGCGCTGATTCACTGGGTTTGATTTAGAGTTTCAATATAAGTATTAATTGTTTCATTATATCAACAAACAAGTCAAGTGGCAGAGTGGTGAGATGTGTGTTAGTTGTTTCTTCCGGCTGACCCGGGTTCGAAACCCGGCAGCCTATTTTCTTTTTTGTTTACTTTATTTTTACTTTTTAATAATTTTAGTTTTTAAATTCTAAATTGTTTATTAATTATGTATTGTTTAAAATTAAAATTAATCATAAATACGCAACGAAATTTTATAACTTGATATTCGATTAATAAACGAAGCGGGTTTGGAAACCCGTTTTTTTTACGGATGTTACAATAATAATAATAATAATAAGGACCGATAAGGGTAAAATATACTTTTCTCAATAAGTATTAACGGTAAATTTGACTTTTCACCAATTTTTAAACGATCAAACTAAGCGTAGGATGCAAATTGAATCGGAAAAACAGAAGGACGCAAACTGAAGCGAAAAAAACCTTAAGGACGGAAGTATTCATTTTTTTGAAAATAGGGACTCAAGTTGATTTTTGTCACATACCACAAGAACTCAAGCTACACTTGCTAATTTTCAAATTCTACCAATTTGAGTTGAGATTCTTTCACTTTCAAATTTTCCTTAGCCAGTTCCGTTTTTAATTCCAAATTTTGATCTTGATAAAAGTTTACACCAGTCTTAGCAATATTAAGTGCAACCTTTAGGTCATGAATTTCAATTGTATTTTCTTCTAACTTTTCTTTTACATTTTCCTCTTGTTGTTGAAAATTATAATTTCTTATTTTTATAATTTCTAACTCTTGCACCAACTTTTGTATGTGACTTCTATACTGAAGACGTATGTATACCAAGTCTCTAACTAACAACGTAAGGACAAGTCAAGAAGCTCAAATAAACAATAACCAACTAAACTTAAATAAAAGCAAGGTTAAGAACAAGTAAGGCAACTAGCTCCCGACCAGGAGCTGAACCAGCATGAGGGAGATGCCGTTACTGTAGCACATCGGGAATAGTATAACAAAGGTCAAACTGACTTGACTTTTTACCAAAAGCACAAGCAAAGACCTCGAGACACACAAACCTGTGCACTTACCATAAAAGGCAAGGCCTTTCATGGAAGCAAACAACAGTAAAGAAGATGCTTACCCGATGGGGAAGGCGACAGCTGGCAGTGGGACTTCCTTGGGCAGATCACTTGGTCTATAAAAGGAAGAACTTTGAGCCAGCCTAAGGTTTCACAATTCACTCTCTCACTCTAAAACTCTTTACTACATTATGCTAAGACTCTTCGGAACCAATCACTGATTCTCAAGCCGGAGTCCAAACGCGGGAGGCCACCTCTCGCGTTAACAAGTGGCGCCCACCGTGGGGCTGCGCTACTTAGAACAGCCATTGTGGTAGTACAACCCTTTTCCTAAGTTCTCATTTTCCATATGGCCGGAAAGGATCACTCCCAAAAGAAGTCTCTGGCAGTTCCTTTTCCCTGCCCGACTCCCCTGTCACACCGGGGATGGGCAGCTCACCTAACAACACGGACGGACTAAATGTCGTACCGACTACATGAGGTACTCAACTGTTCCAAACACCTCCTGCTACACGCGTTGGGCCTTCCTCACCCAGCGAGGTTCTATTTCCGGTAAATACCATGGAAATAACACCGAAAGGGGTAAGAAATAACTTCATACAGTTGAGGGAACTGCTGAATAGCTACGTACGTGAGGAACAAACCAAGGGAGTGAGGTTACGCTTGTCTTATGATGAGCCTAAGGTTACACTTGCACCCATGCCTCCTCCTTTGTGCACCACTACTTCCCCCAGTGCCACTCGAGCTTCCCGGAGCCCTAACACGTGTTTCCCTACAGAAAGAACACTTAGAGAAGGGAGCGGTCACTTCGGCTCCCCCTACCAACCTTCCCCAAGATATCCTAAGTATACGGTCGAGCAGCTCCTTCAATAGGCTCAGGTAGTCTCGCCACCTCCGCAAACGACCTTTGCAGAAGCACTCAGGTCCTTACCACTAGCTAGCAGAGCTGTGGCCACGAGCTTGTCGTCGTTCACCAGCCTTCAACCAGGTTACATGCCATACGATGTTCAGAATCCCCAAATGGCTATGCTCCTCGCACAGTTGGGCCAACAGCTCTTAGGCAACCAAACTTGGCAGAGCGTACAAACTCAGCCGGTTGCCCAAGACATAAGAGGATCAGGAGCTACTAATAACACTCCTTACATGCCTTACAAACCAAGCTCGTTGTCATGCTTCTCCGACGAAATAGCCAACTATATCTTCCAAACCAAGATAAAAATGCCTTCAAACGTCAAGACGTATGACAGAACGGAAGACCCTGAGGATCATTTGCAAGTCTTTACAGGAGCCGCTACAGTACAAAGATGGAACAATGCAGAGTGCTGCCACATGTTCATGCAGACTCTCGTTGGCCCGGCAAGGTTATGGTTCTGTGGGCTCCCGATCAGGAGCATTACCTCCTTCGATGACTTGTATAAAAGTTTCCTGTCAAACTTTACCCCACAAAAGAAGTGTACAAGGGATGCCACGGTCATGCATCAGATCCAACAAAAAGATCATGAAGACCTTCGAACCTTTGTAGAAAGATTCAAACGAGAAGGTTTGATGTATAGTGGAGCAACTGAAAAAATGAGGGTCTCGGCCTTCATGAATGCCATAAGGCCCAAAAAGTTGCTAAGGAGGTTTCACGAAAACAATCCTCAAATAATGGAGGAAGCCTTTGAGAGAACGGAGCCATTCCTCAAAGGAAAAGAGGCTTTAGAAAGACAGGACTCAAAGAAAAGAGAGCATGGTAGCTGGAGAGACCAACCTTCCTCATCTAAGAGACCTCGCTTCCCATCTTTCCCCGAAAGACGACCATTCAGACCCTACGAGGGAAGAAGATTCGAAGATAAAAGAAGGTCCCCCCGTTCGAGTAGAGAAAAAGATAAACATGTCTTTACCCTACTCACAAGACACCCCAAGAAATCTTGTCAACAGAGGAGGTCAAATACTCCTTCAAGCCACCTCGACCCCTAGCAAAGCCAGCCAACAAGAGAGATTCAACCAAGTTTTGTGCCTTTCATAATGACGCAGGGCACCAAACTAATGATTGTTATCAGCTGAAGAAAAGGATCGAGGAGGCGGTTAAGTCGGGGGAGCTGGCTCACCTAGTAAAAGAAATCAAGGAGAAGAAAGAAAGCAAGAAAGAATCAAATGTCAACATGGTGTGGGGGGAAGAGAATCAAGAAGGAAAAAGGAGAAGAATCACCCTTGGAACCAAGAGGTCATATGTTTCTCCCCAACAAAGTCGAGAGATAGAATGGATCTTCCAATCATTGTAGAGGCAGAATTGGAAGGGAAGTTCATCAATAGGGTGTACATGGATCCCGGGGCAGCATCAAACGTCATGTACCAAGAGATGTTTTAGTCAACTCAGTGACGACACAAGATCCCGATTGAAAAGTACAGATACAACCCTAAGAAGCTTCACATGGGAAAAGGTGCAGCCCCTGGGACAGCTAACCCTGAGCTTGTGCCTCAGGGATGGTGACCTGGCAAGAACGGAGGAGCTGACATTCATAGTAATAAGCTCCCCCTCCAACTATGACATACTGATAGGAAGGCCAGGCTTCGCTGCCTTCGACGCTGTGGTCTCCCCAGTCCACGGCATGGGAAGATTCCCAACCGATAAAGGCATAGCATCGCTGGTCCCAACAAAGGAGGCATTGTTAGTCGCATCAACAGAAGTAGAAGCAGGAGAAGGTAACGAGATCAAAGGTAGTCCTGCTGAGGAAGTGAGCATAAACGGCTTCTTCCCTGAACAAAAGATCAGGATAAACAACCACCTTCCAGAAGCCACAAAGCAAAGGTTAAAGCAGCTCCTGAAAGAAAATGTATGGGTATTCGCTTGGAGCCCAAGCGACATGATAGGAGTACAAACGAGGTACGTAGCTGAACATGCACTTAACATTGCTCCAACATGATAGGGTATTCACTCATTATGCAACTGCAAGTGTCCAAATCTGATTTATATCAGATTAAAAAGAAATTTAATGGATACAAGGATATGGTGGAGGCACAAAAGCGTGATATCCGACAATTGCATAATGATTTGAGTCAAGAGGTGTAGGTATCTCCACTTTAAACAACTTTCTGAAAAACTAACTGTTGAACTTGATTCTCTAAAATCAACTTTTGAAAATACAAAGTTTAATTTTAAGAAATTTGATGTTTTAGTGAAAAAGTTGAGAAAATGATAAATCAGCAGTTACAGTTCAGTAAGAAAGAAGTTAGGAATAAGGGGTTGGGATATGTATCCATTCCTCCACCATACAATCACAATTATACCTCTATTCCTATGACTGAAGAGGAGATAGCCAACATGCCTGACATGGCCTATGGGCGGGCTGGTGATGTCAAGGTTGAGCCAGCAAAACCTTTAAAGGTTAAAATCTCAAAACCTAAAACGAATGAAACAAAGACAACTAAACCAGCATCTGCACTTGTCTTTGTTAAATCAGTAGATGTCTCTAAGCAAACAGAGACATTGAGTTTTGAGAAAAATGAAAATCTGGCTGATGAACCGACTGAGTCAACTGCACCATCTGACTCAAAATGTGAATCACTTGAAGCAACTGTTTCTGAGAAATTAGAATCAGTTGAATCTCGTGAATCCAGTTGTGAGTCTTTTGGAGTAGCTAACTCATCAGCAGATGATTCATCAGAGCTGCTACAAAAGGTGAGCAACTCAAGCTCTGAGATTAAATGTGTGAACGATACTGATGCTTCTACTTCACGTGCAGATGAGGTAAAAATAGATGATTGGATTGAGGGGGATGATGTTGTTTGCGAAGAAGCTGAGGATTTTTGTTTAAGAACATCAAATTTGTCTGTTGATGCTCCTGCATATGTGAAAAGGGCTGTTTCTGAGCCAGTTTTGAGAGGCCCTTCAAATAAATATGTGCCTCCAAAACCAAAAGTTTTAAATGAAACTGCTAAATCTAACAGTGAACGTTCTAACTGTTGTAGACAGGGACATAAGAAGCAGGGCAGAAAGTTTGAATAGTCTGCAAACAAATCATCCAACAGATCGTATAACTCAATTTCCTCATCAGTTGGATCGAATGGATCGGGATATGCTCCTTATGTAAAGAAGCAAACATGCTACAACTGCGGCATACCCGGTCACATTGCAAGGAATTGCACACATCGTCCCTATGTGCCATATTATACAGAGCATCAGAGGGTTACATCAAGGGATAGATCTTATTCTAAGCTAATGAAGGTTGAAAAACCTAAGGAAATGATGAAAAAGATTCCCCAGGTTTAACCATCTGATGGGGATTGGAATGCTGTGAAAGCTAAACGAAATCAACCTTTGAAACCTAAACAAGTTTTGATAAATAACAAGGTTGAAAAGCAAAATGTTTTGGAAAGGCGCCTAAGAAATTAGAAAAGCCTAAACAAACTTGGAAGGCAAAACATTAAGCAGCAGCATCACCAGTCCTTGAAACAAAAGGGGTCATGTGCTTACAAGAAGTGTCATATTTTGATGCTTCAGGAAAGCCCAGGACCACGATGGCCTGGGTACCAATGTCTTACTAATCTCCTTATTTTTCAGGGACAACCAAGGAGGAGCTGATGGGCTTTTTGGATGTTGATAGAGGTTGTTCCAGAGACTTAACGGGTAATATCTCAATGTTGCAAAAGGTTTTATTCTTGCAGTTGATATGTTTCCTTGGAGGAGATAAGTGTGGTAAGATAAGATCAGCGAAAAAGGTACAATTTAAATTTTGTACGTTAATCTTATTATTGATTAGTCTTTAATCAGATGACAGAACGGTTAAGCATAAACAACAAAAATATTTTCATTTTCTCACAATTTTCTTGTGTACGTACTTTATGTTATTAGGTAAATGTGCGCATAAGATTTATGCACAAATTTAGGGGGATAGAAAGAGTCACCTGTATATATCTATAGCTTTAGTATAAGAAAAAGAGAAAAATCCAAAAAGAGTTTGTTGCGTATTAGACATTGTTTTAGGGGGATACATAAGAAATTGGTGATGATCCTAAAACAATGCATATATGAGAAATGAAATGAGTATTCGCGATAAAGGGTTTGACAAACACATGTAAGGTGCTATAGCTGAAAAGACTAGGATCTAATGTGATATGTCGATAGGCTTGATGCTCAAAGTGATAAAAGATACCAAGTGATACAAACATAACGAACTATGTATCATGTGGGTAACATACCATCGGCGTATGATTTTATGGTCTTAAATCTTGCATTGATAGATAGCCAATGTCTAAGGTTTCGGGTCTTTATGCTGTTGAGTCATCCGGGGAGATCATGGTTGTCCTTCTGTTGCATCCAGATTATATGCAGACCTAGGCACAGTCAGGATATCTTAAAAGAGCAAAGAGGCCAAAAACCTTAAAGGAAGATAAACTCAAAATGAGTGAATTCCATTAAGCTAAAAAGCTAAATTCGTACCAAAAAGGTATTTCCCTAACCCTCGTTGGAAATTCTATTAGTCACTCTGTTGTACGAAAGTACTGACCTGTTCACCAATAGTCCGACGTTGTAAAAATCAAAAGGATGAACTCAGTATACTCACCTGCTACGATGAATCGTTGTGCTTACCTTGATCGCGAGGGTATGTCATGGTATGGGACACACGGGTATAATAGTGTAATATTACCTTAAGCGTATCACGAAGTTGAAAAATGAAAGTTGAGCATTATGTTTAAGAGTACAAATATATTGGCAATCACTTAGACCAGTCTGAATAAGTTCGTGCTGAAAAATGTTCCTTGGTCTGTCTGAAAACGATTTTGAT
The DNA here is from genome assembly GCA_947069175.1 of Scalesia atractyloides. Classification (NCBI taxonomy): domain Eukaryota; kingdom Viridiplantae; phylum Streptophyta; class Magnoliopsida; order Asterales; family Asteraceae; genus Scalesia; species Scalesia atractyloides. Next base: position 83,686,437 of record CAMTDV010000004.1, read on the forward strand.
CCCATTGTAATTGTAATTGTAACTGTTTAAGTAAGTTTTCTGCGTTTCAGTTTATGTTTTCATATTAAAAGGAAATTAAAAAAATTGGAAAATCCAAAAATCCAAAAATAGTGTCCTGTTTATCTGTTTAATTAAAAATTATTAACCGTTCTTGAAGATTTGACTGATCATCAAAAGATAAAATTTGAATTTTGATCCGAGTACAATTACTTAGATGTACCGAGTGTTCATGTGGTACTTTCCTCTGTTGATATAGAAATGTTTTGCTTATGAATTTCTGAGCATGTGCAGAGCTTGATTTATATCAAGAAACAGGGGTTGATGAAGATTGAGATGTCGTTGGTTGCAGACAAAGCATGAAGTATCGTGACAAAGTGTACAAGAGTCAGAAGAATCAGATACAAGTCATTATCTGACAATGATAGTACCTTTGAAGAAGTACCAGTGAACCTGCTTGAAAGAGAGAAGATTGACAAAGAAAAGAGTTGATGAGAATCCTCCTCTTGCATTCTTTTCAACAAAATTTTCAAACAATGCTGATCGTGATTAAGAAAAAACAGAAGACCCAAGTTTGAGAATGAAGACATGAAGTATCTTTCCACAGAGGCTTGATGAAGACAACAGTTTGATAAAGACAGCATAAACCTAGGGGGATATTGTAAGGCCATATAATTGTGTAGGTTTACGCTTATCTTGAAGTATCTTCCCACAGAGGCATGATGAAGACAACAGTTTGATAAAGACAGCATAAACCTAGGGGGATATTGTAAGGCCATATAATTGAGTAGGTTTACGCTTATCTTTATCAAACCCAATTATAAGCTATTGGGCTTAGTTTTCTAGTGGATTAGATAGTTTAGGAATAAGCCATGTGGGCTAATTAGTGTTTTGGGCTTTGGTTAGACCATGTGGGCCAAGTTCTTAGTGGACCCTATATAATGTTTTGTTTATTCATTATTAGGGTTAAGGCTCATTGTTACAAAGAATTTCTAGAGAGAGCTAGGGAGGCGATTTGGTTGTTGTTCACCTTGTACCAGACAGTTTTGCTAGTAATAGTAATAGAATCGTGTGCAAGGTTTAAAAGTATTTTCGGTGTTCTTGTGTTCTTGTTTTTTCGGTATTCTTGAATCTCACCAAGTTTGGATTCCAATCACTATTGGAGATTGTTCGATATCATTGAAAGATCCAAGGTTTTGGGACTTACAGGGTATGGTTTCTTTGATTGGCGCAAGATTTTTGGGACCATATCCCTTCATGTAGGATCATTCACCTTGGTGAAATGTGGGGTATTTATAGTCGGTATGATAAGAAGTGATCGGGGGGACGTTACTATCGGGATATCCATTTCGTCCCCTCTCTAACGTTATTGACCACACATTGGTTTCATAGTGTCCTTTTTGTCTCCTCTGCGTGTATCGGACTTGACGAGTGGGCCCCACTGAGGCTTTGTCTTTAGCAGAGTTATCCGGGCGGGTCATGGGTTGAGTTTGGTTTTACTCTGACTCGAGGGGGGTTCGGGCCTATGTATCATCAGAAATAATATTTGTAAATACAAACCTAATAACATATGAGTGCGCGCTAAATCATTAAATCATGTTATTATTTTGGTTATAACATTTGACTTGATATATGGCTAATAATCGGATAATTAAAATATTCAAATTTCGTAATATAATACAAACCTTTTGTGTATAAAAATCAATGTGAAGGGTTATTGAGTCAAACATATTAGTTGTGTATCACAAGTTTGACCTTCGAAACCCCCATTTTATTGTCATCTTAATATAAGTTTTTTGTGGTCCTTATGATACATTTGGTGAGTCAAACATATAATATTATATAATTATTAGTGCAAAACTGTAAATAATAATAACTAGTAGAATTTTCCCGCGCGTAGCGGCGAGAATCTGGTACAATTTATTATGATATCGCTACAGTATCAATACTCGATATAGCAATCCAAAGACAAAACCTAAAAATAAAGTCATGATATGCACAAAATGGTAACGATACATATTTTATACCGATGGAAAACCATAAAAAATAAATATTAGTAATGATTTATAAACGAATGCCAGAAATGATTCTGTTGGTACCGGTACCAATGTTGTTCGGCTAAAATTGATGCAGCACCAATATTGTTAGGACGATATACATTTGGTTCATCACGGTATTGGTATGATACCAATACCCGCTATAGTTTACGATATAAAATCGATACTCTATATTGCTACCAAAGTTGTTCACACAAAATTGATTAAGTTTCGTTGCAAGGAAAAAAGGGTATAAGTTTTCGTCAGGGTACCAGTTCGGTTGATCACAGTAAAGAAAAAAAAAACAACCATATTTGATTCATTCAATCTTGAACAAAACGTTTAGTGAAACGAATATAAACCAAGCATGTCCCATTAAATCTGAATTTAATAAATTACACTATATTATTGGAATGATGAAAAGGGTAACAACGTCAGTTTATTAAAAAAGAACCCTTAATATGTATGTTTGTGCTAACGATTACTTGTATTTTTACCACTCACAAAACAACTTAGTTTAAGAAAAACTTTATATCAAAACGTAAATAAAATCAGGCACGCCGCAACAACATACTAAAAACATATATAAATTGTGATTCATGTCTTAAATCAATCTTTGAATACTATTCATCGACACTTGTTTTTAATATGTGTATATAATAATATAAATTTAGAATGGGATATATCAATTGAAAAAATAACACTTCCTTTGTAAATAATTTGTAAATGCAAAGCCTTCATTTTTGGTGAAATTTGAATCCATGTATTCTTTTACAATTTTATTTTCACTACGTACATCTTAGACAACGAAAATTTACAAAGCCTTCATTTTTGGTGAAATTTGAATCCATGTATTCTTTTATAATTTTTTTTCACTACGTACATCTTAGACAATGATAATGATAATAATCAAGTAGCATATATTTAGAATGTGATATGTATCAAATGAAAAAATAACACTTCCTTTGTAGATTATATAAATGCAAAGTCTTCATTTTTGGTGAAATTAGAATCCATGTTTATTCCTTCACAAATTTATTTCACTACGTACGTCACTCTTAAGGGGTGGGGTGCCCCGTGATGTAGCGTGGTTCGTGGGTGATCACGAGTGCTGGTGACCACGCGTTGAAAGTTACAGTTGAGAGAGGATGGTGAGTGATGGAAAGTGATGGCCACCCTACTAAAATCCATCAACGATGATGGAACCAAGTTCGATGACGTGACGGAACATGATTGGGCCTGGTGAGTGATGAAAAGGGGAGCACCCCCACCCCTTATAAGTTGTAGTTTAATCTACTTTGGTTTCCAGAATTTCCTTTTTAATCTAATAAACTTTCATGATATATATTAATCTAAAATTTGTTCTGTATATATTTCCTTTATAGGTTTTTGATACAAGAAGAGCAATTCTCTTTACAAGCTAACTTAATTGTCTCAGTCTATGTGCCATTCAACGTATAGCCAAGTTGGTTTAGGTTATGTAAAGTTTCAGAAATAATATTCGCTTTTAATTGTCTAGGGAGACCAGATTAATCAAAAAAATATTTTTTTTTTAAAATTGGCGTTGACTGATTTTATTGGACCACAATTTGAATGGACAACTCGATGAACTTGATCCACCTCTCACAAGATGAGCATGACTATTGACTTCGTGAGCCTATTTGGCATAAGCTGGCTAGTCATGATTAAATCTTTTGATAAATACATGTGACTATCAAATTCAAAAATTCAACGGTATCACTATAATAATATAAATTAAAAGGCATGCCTTTGTACGTAGGATAACAAGTATAAGTAGTTTTAATGCCGTGCAGAAACTTCGGTTTAATCATTAATATACATTTAGAAACGTCGCGTCATACTATTCTTTAGCCTTAAAAAACTATTTTCTTACGTGCTTAGGGGCGGACCTAGTGTATAACAAGGGGAAAACCCCGCTACGGTTTGGCGCTCCGGCGGTAGTGTAAATTTTGGAAAAATTTGACGTTTTTTTTCGATTTCGTTACCGTTTTTTTTATAAAACGTTACTGCTTGGCGGATTTTTCTAGATCCGCCAACGTGCTTAATTATAAACGTGTCAGTATAAATTCAAGTGGGTTTACGTTTCGACGTAAAATTTTAATTAAATTTATATATAAGATAGCGTTTACGTTTTCATTTACAATAATTTAATTTCAGCCCGTCCCGTTGTTCAATTTAAATTTATTTTTATGGTTTTCGGTAGATGTCAAACATGTGACGATATTCTTTTGAACATATTTCTTACGATTGTTATGCTAAAACAAAATAAATAACATATTTCATTAAAGTAATATATAAGATAACGTTTTTTTTTTCATTTACAATTAATTTAAATTCAGCCCGTCCCTTGTTCAATTTAAATTTATTTTTATGGTTTTTCCGTCGTTGTCAAACATGTGACGATATTCTTTTAAACATATTTCTTATGGTTGCTGTGCTAAAACAAAATAAATATCGACCGAAACCTCACAGCGTAGTACGGGTAATCTTACTAGTATATGACATTTTCCATACTTCAACGACCCAGATTAATATATATATATATTAAATATCAAACTTTTGTTAGTGACTATGTATTACTGTAGCTATTTTAGTATAGGTTTTAAAACATGAAGTACAACTTTGTGATGCATCCTTTCTCTCTTTTGACACGTATCTTTCAACTTTGCCACATACACTTTACACTCATCTTTCACCATATATATATATATATATATTAAATACCAAACTTTTGTTAGTGAGTATGTATTACTATAGCTATTTTAGTATAGGTTTTAAAAACATGAAGTACAACTTTGTGATGCATCCTTTCTCTCTTTTGACACGTATCTTTCAACTTTGCCACATACACTTTACACTCATCTTTCACCGTATATCTACACTTCCACGCATGTAATATAGACAGAGACATGTAAGAGAAATAAAGGGTGAAGGACACAGAAAGTGAATGGTGTAAAACCGGAGTTACCACGCTCACTGCCGGCGAACTCTCGGACGTTGGTACCGGTAAACAGGTCGGGTGAGAGGTGTGGTAACCGGTGGTCGACCGGGGGCAGCATCTCTCTGCTCTCTTCTTTCACTATCTAAAAAACCACCACCATTTTTACATAGGCCGTCCCTACCACCGGCTATGATGGCGAGTGGCTTGCCACTTGGCATGGCAACCCCGGTTGCAGCCGTGGCGGAAATGAGCCGTGCTTTATTGGCAATGGTAATGAAGAATTGTGCATGTGAGCCTCTTTGCTCTTTCGATGATGATCTGTAGATCTGAGTAGAGTAGTTTTATTATTTTCGTTTTTTCTTTCTTTTCTTTTATGATTTTAATGAACTGCTTTGGAGAAGAAAGAAAATAATGGTCATCAAACAACTGGCGGTGTTTGTGGGGTGGAACTGTTTGATGGTGGCGGTGATTTTGTTTTTGTGACGGCGGAACTGTTTCGTGAATGAGGTGGTTGTAGTGTTTGTGATGATGACAAAGATGGGGTGGTGATGATGGTGTGGTTGTTGCTGCTACAATGTTGGTGTGGTGGTGATGGTGTGGGGAGAAAGAAAAGGTGAGAGAGAGAGGGAGTGACAAAGTGGTGGTGGTAATGGCTACAACTCCTAAAGGGTTAATTGTGGTCTCAAAAGCTGACAACTTTAACAAAGGAGTAGGCTTTGTTTTTATTTTCCAAACATCAACAGTTTTTTTTCAACATCCCAAAACGTGTTTGTACTTTCAATATTACTTGAGATATTAATAAAGAAACATTTTTTTGAACTTATGTATTACAAAATTTATTTGAAAGTTTGTTATCCTCTGTTGATAGAATAATAGATGTAGATTGACAATTAAAACACAAAGATGTAGATTTGACTTTTAAAAACAAGCATATAATCCAGCGTTACATCGTAACGCATGAGTAATCATATAGGCTACCGACTGATTTCCGGGGCAACGTGCGGGTAATTTTACTAGTTATATAAAATTTGATCAATTTTGAAACGTGAATTAAAAGTAAATAGTTGTGGGTAACCCATCTTGACTATTACTATTTTGGTTAAACAAAGAAGGGTTGACTTTTTATGAGTTAGAAGATTGTTGGCACACAACCAGGAACCAGCAGCGACCGCCAAAGCAAATACATGGTCCAGATGAGCACAACCAACCAGTCAGCCACCGCCAAAGCATACATGGACCCATTCACTTAAGACTTGGCCTCTTGCATGGATATCCCACTTGGTTTCTATTTAAATCTAAGTATATTCTTTTATTGTTATATCTTTTTAAATATACAACATGGTTTAACTAAGGATAAGTGCCCACCAAATTTTATCATTTTAAGGCTACATTTTGACATCTTCTTGAAATTTACAAGAAATCGAAGTAGTAGGGGCGACAACATCATGTGTCGACGCTATTGCTCCATGTCTCCGCTATTAGGGTCGCCTCTAAAAGTTATTATAATCATATAATAATAACCTTGCTTACGTATATAAGCGTAATTCACTTGGTATATATGAAGCTCAATTTGTGACTTTTTCTTAAATAAACTGCAATTTGTGCTCAAACTCACATTTAAACTGCTTGGCTCAATTGAGGTTTTTGAGAGTCAACCTCGAGTAGTAGGCTTACAAACGATTCATTGCCGTACCAGTAACCACACAACGTTTTGAAAGTAAAAATAAACGTATTTTAAATTGAGGAGCCTCAATCATGGTAACCTCTTCTTAAAGGCCTTTCCATAATTTCACATGTTCTCTTCATCCGTCCCCATTAATTAGTAAATGGACACTAGTATAGTTGAGGTCGATGCCCCAAAAGTGTAGGTTGATTTTCACCTTGTAAAGAAGCCTTCTCTCAAAAAAAATTTCAAACAATCAAGCAAACTTGGTAAGCCATGTAAAACATCTACTTTAATAGGTGTTACTTTTTTCTGTGTAAATTCTCTATACAGTAGTTGATATTAATAATTTTGACCAAAGAACATGACGAATTCTTAAACTAAATGCATATCGCTATGATAAAATTTGTTGATGTAATTCGTTATGAAAAAATTTAACATAATATATGAAAAGAATCCAATCTTTAGGTTGATTTTGCATGCTTAAAGAGATTCTCTTTGAAAAATGTAGATGTTGATTTACGATTCATATATAAACCAGAAAAACTTGTCAAGTTACATCAAAACAGAAGGTAGTAACTTGGCACTTATGTGCTTATTTGATTAATTGTTCATAGCTTATAAATGCTTCAAATGTTTGATGTACACATGCACAAGATCACTTATTTAATTGTTACATGTTAAAGGTGCATTAAGTGATACAATGTGTTATATTGTTATTCTAAAGTACGTTTCTCTTTTATTCATGTCGCGTTCACACATAGTATATAATAAATAAATAAAATATCTTTTATTTATCATCTATATATCTAAAGTATGTTGATTTCATTATTTCTTTTCCATACCCTTTTGAATTTCAATTATTTCATTTTATGTTTCGAATTTCATTTGAGTTTCATATCTCGTCAAAGTGGGTTAAGTGACGGACATGTAGTAACTGGAAGGGTGTGATATGATTGTTTCATATCTTTTGACATTTATTTAAAGTTTGAATATTTATTATCATCAATATTAATTTGTCTCACATACCAAATAATTGTTTTAAGTTAAACCATACAATATTCGAAATACAAAAGATAACATAAGTCTTGATTTAATTATTCTAAGGCACAATCCTATGTGTCTTCTCAAGTAGCTATCAACCTTGTGTACCTGTTTCATGTGTAAAAGAAATTTAGGTCAACAATAGTTGGCGAATAGATCTTTATTTGTTTTTAGTTAACTTTAAAAGTTTAGTTGATTTTTTTACTAAAAATTGTTTAACATGCAATATTAAGTGTAATAGGTGGTATCAATCAAATAATCCAATAATCAACCATAACATATGTAAATAATGTAACATGACATAATGTAATATAAGTAATGAAACAATGATGCGATTCAAGCCTCGTAAGGTGAAAAGCGATACTATGAAACAATGATGCGATTCAAGCCCCGAAAGGCGAAAAGCGAAACTATGTAATCCATGACACAAAACAGTAAACACGTATGATGAAACAAGTAATGCAACATACGAAACAAATAGGAGCACATATGACACTTAACTCGGCATGTTATTAAAAAGTATACAAAATGTATGAAATATGACACGTGAAACACCCCAAAAAGTTAAAGTGACAAAAAGGGGGAAGTAAGATCTACTCACAGTTTTGCGTTCCGTTAAAACCCGATAATCCGCACGAGTAACAAAAGAGAGATAACACCAAAAAAACAATCACCCTAAATATTATAACACCAAAATACTTAAATAAAATAACACAAGGGAAAAATTATAAAAATATTACAACCTAATAGGGGTCTATACCTAAAAAATATATATAATTTATCATATCTAATTTGTTTATGTGATATAATAAATTTAATATATTCTTAAATGTCAGCAATTAGTAAAATATCTTAAGTCCAAATTATATTTTTCTTTAACTTATTAATTTAATATGCACTTTTCTTTCATAGTTGTTTTATAGTCGAAAAAAACGTTATGAATTTAGTCATCTAGTTAGTTTAAAAAAAATTTAAAGGCACAATCTAATATGTATTTTTTTATTGACAAAAGAAACCCAAATTTTATATAAGATTCTACGGTCAATAAAATGAAATTAATAGTTTATGTAGAACCCTATATGGCATCTAAAACATAAATTGACTAAAAAATGTAACTAATTCTTATATGACTTTTTTTCGCGACATATTATGTGTCCAAAGTTAAATGTAAAAAAAAACTTTTTTTTTTCTTGTCATAGGAAAATATAGAGCTTGTGGTATTTTAGAAATCTTATGACACAAAAATAAATTTTATAATATGTGGAAAGATGATAAAATAAAAATGTATAAAACATTAGTGATATTGAGAAAAATGGATTTTGGATTTTTTTATATATATATTATATTTATATATATATATATATATATATTCTCTTGACAACAACAACATGATAAACACTAACTATACAAAACGTAAGTTATGTCTAGATTCCAAACACAACCTAAGAACTACCCCAAATACAAGAAATAAAAATAAATCAAAGTAAAGTTCAATATAAAATAACTTTAATAACTACCTTTTAGATGAGGATAGTATCGGGATGGAGATGAGGGTGATGTTGATTTTTGTTCCTCCTTCTTGATTGTTTGGGAAAACTTGCAATACTCCAATGGTGATGGCTAGAGTTTCTTTGAAAGAGAGATGAGAATGTTAAAGTGACAGAGAAATAAGGTTCTGATTTGCTTTTTAAAAGCAATGCAATAATTTTCTTGATTGAGAATATAAAATTCTTGCCTTTTAAAAAAAGTTGACAAAAATTGTTTTTTAAGTCATATTATATGATACGTAAATGTAACTTATTATTAATGTATATTTTTTATCGTATAATGTTTTATATATATATAAAACATTAATTCAACTGTTTAATTCGTTTTTCTCGTATAACTTTAAAAGTATAACATTTTATAGAAATACGAATATATCGTTGGAACGAACATATTTTTCTCTTTGAGATGACCTAAGTTTCATAAAACTCGGAGTAGGGTCAAAATAATAATAATAATAATAATAATAATATATAATAATGATATAAAATTGAAATAAATAACATTAACAATTAATTACTGGTAAACAATAACAAAAATCAAATGTTCATTTATTATGGTTCGAGTTCGGGTTACAACGGGTTGGGTTCTAGGATCTGTTTATGGCGGATGTTACAATCACCCCTACTTTTGAGAATTTCGTCCCGAAATTGACGCGAAACCATTCTTTGCAAAAAGATGAGGGCATTTGGCTCGCATTTGGTCTTCACGTTCCCAAGTAAACTCTGGTCCACGTTTAGACTCCCAACGGACTTTGACTATTGAAATCCGACTATGCTTCAATCGTTTCTCATCGCGGTCCATAATCTCAACGGGTCTTTCAATAAAGTGCATAGACTCGTCGATTTGTGTATCTTCAAGTGGAACATGCAAGTTTTCCTCAGCAAGACATTTCTTCAAGTTAGACACATGAAAGACTGGGTGAATCCTACTGAGTTCTTCTAGTAACTCAAGCTTGTAAGCTACTGTTCCGATTCTTTCGAGGATCCTGAAAGGACCAACATAACGTGGAGCTAGTTTTCCTTTTTTCCCAAATCTAATCACGGCTTTCCATGGATAAACCTTCAAGAGTCACGATCACCGACACTGAATTAGAGTGGTTTGCGACGTTTATCGGCATAACTCTTCTGGCGACTTCGAGCTGCCAAAAGATTGTCGCGAATTTGAAGTATCTTATCAGTTGTTTCTTGAATCAAATCAGGCCCTGTTATTTGAGCTTCACCAACTTCGTGCCAACACACAGGTGATCGACACTTTCGCCCGTATAAAGCTTCAAATGGTGCCATGTTGATGCTTGAGTGGTAATTGTTGTTGTACGAGAATTCAATCAAGGGCAAATGAGTATCCCAATTTCCCTTGAAATCTATAACACACGAACGCAACATATCTTCTAACGTTTGGATGGTACGCTCGGACGGACCATCAGTCTGCGGATGGAAAGCAGTACTAAGATCAAGTCGAGTGCCCAATGCCGATTGCACAGCTTGCCACGTGTGTGAGGTAAAACATCCATCACGGTCGGAAATAATGTTCAAAGGTACACCATATCGGCTCAAGATTTCGTCGATGTAGATTGAGCTAATTTCTCGTCCTTGTAATCTGTACGGATTGGAATAAAATGTGCAAACTTTGTGAGACTCCACAATAACCCAAACGGCATCATATCCACTGGAGGTGCGAGGTAACCCGGTTATAAAATCCATGGTTATATTTTCCCACTTCCAAACTGGAATTTCTGTTGTACTAGTAAACCCGAGGGTTGTTGATGTTCTGCATTTACTTTGGACACGTAAGGTATTTTGAAACGAACTCTGCAATATGCTTCTTCATTCTAGGCCACCAATATGTAATTCGGAGATCATGATACATTTTGTCGGCACCGGCATGTATTGAATATCTAGATTTATGGGCTTCGTTCATCAAGAAAACACGAAGATCGTCACGATCAGGTATCCAAGCTCGATTTAAGTAATGGAGAATCCCATTAGCTTTAGATTCCAACTTTGATTCTGCTCCACAAGAAACTCATCGCGTAAATCATTCTCAGTAACAGAGACATGTTGAGCTTTGTGAATCCGCTTTTCGATATCAGACAACACTTGAGAGCACACGAGAGAACAGAATTCGCGTATTCTCTACAACTTAGGGTATGAGCCATGACATTTGCCAGGATGGTAGCGAATCTCACAGTCATAATCGTTTAAAATTCAACCCATCGGCGTTGACGCATGTTCAATTCCTTTTGGTTAAAGATATGCTGGAGACTCTTATGGTCAGTGTAAATCTCACACTTAGTCCCATAAAGATAATGCCTCCAAATCTTTAGAGCGAAAACCACAGCACCAAGCTCAAGGTCATGAGTGGTGTAATTCTTTTCATGAACCTTTAGCTGTCTTGAGGCATAAGCTATCACTTTGCCTGTTGCATCAAAACACAGCCGAGTCCTTGACCCGATGCATCACAATAGACGACAAAGTCATCACAGCCATCAGGTAGAGTGAGTATAGGCGCGTCACACAATTTCTGCTTCAAGGTTTGAAAAGCTTCTTCCTGTTTAGGCCCCCAATCAAATGGTTTGCCCTTATGGGTCAAAGTTGTGAGTGGTAAAGCGATTTTTGAAAAATTGGCGATAAAGCGGTGATAGTAACCGGCTAAGCCAAGGAATGATCGGATTTCGGTAGTGTGTATGCGGAGTTTGCCAATTCTTGACAGCTTCGATCTTGGCAGGGTCAACATGAATACCCTTATCGTTTACTACGTGACCAAGAAATTGGACTTCATTTAACCAGAACTCACACTTAGAGAACTTTGCGTATAGTCTTTCTGTTCGCAAGAGTTCCAGTATGAGACGAAGGTGTCGTTCATGATCGCTCTTGGTCTTGGAATAAATCAAGATATCATCGATAAAAACAATGACGAAACGATCCAAATATGGTTTGCAAACACGGTTCATCAAGTCCATTAATACTGCTGGTGCATTAGTCAGCCCAAAAGGCATGCCAGGAACTCGTAATGACCATAATGAGTACGAAAAGCAGTTTTTGGTATGTCTTCCTCTAGAACTCTCAATTGATGATAACAGAACGTAGATCAATCTTCGAGAAACACGTAGCCCCTTGAAGTTGGTCTAACAGATCATCGATTCGAGGTAACGGGTATCGATTTTTTATGGTTAACTTATTAACTCACGGTAATCAATGCACATTCGGAACGAACCGTCTTTCTTCTTCACGAACAGAACAGGTGCACCCCATGGAGACGAGTTAGGACGTATGAAGCCCTTGTCAGTCAATTCTTGCAATTGACTTGCTAACTCTTGCATCTCTGAGGGAGCTAGTCGATAAGGTGCTTTTTCAACAGGAGTTGCACCTGGAACGAGATCAATTCGAAATTCGACTTCTCACACAGGAGGAAGTCCAGAAATATCTTCAGGGAATACTTGAGGAAAGTCTCGAACTACGGGGATATCTCCTACCTTTTTTTCCTTGCTCTTCTTTTCCACAATATGGGCTAAGAAAGCCACATATTCCTTTCGTAAGTACTTTTGGGCTTGAACACATGACATTAATTTGAGTCCCTTCGAGGGTGTTTCACCGACTCGAAGAAATTGACCGTTGGTAAGAGGGATTCGAATGTACATCTCGAAACACACAATCTCAGATGGGGTTGGGATAACCAATCCATGCCTATGATCGCGTCGAAACTCCCTAGCTTCATCGGTATGAGATTAATTGGGAAGTCATACTCGTTCAAACTGAGAGTGCAACCACGAATAATAGACTCAAGAGTAATGGGTTTCCCATCAGCCACTTCAACAATGTAGGACTTGCCCAAACTCTTCCTAGGCAATCCAAGAACAGACTCGAACTCTAAAGACACAAAGCTTTTATCCGCCCCCGAATCAAATAAGACTGATGCATAAATACCATTAATAAGAAACGTACCATTCACCACATTGTTGTCAGCCTGCGCCTGATTTGCATTAACGTTGAAGACTCTGCCCCGAGCAGGTGGATTGGCTTGGTTGGCTAGGTTGGCTTGATTAGCCGGGTTGGCCTGTGCTTGAGCATTGATAATGTTGACCAACCTTAGACAAGTGTTACGAAAATGGGTTGGATCACCACAATTATAGCAGGCTCTAGCATAGGGAATCATGGGTGGCTGGTAAGGCTGGAGCATGTTTTGAGGATGTGGAGCCATGAATTGAGGTGGCTGGTACATTGGTTGAAAGATCAGTTGGTTGTTGGGTTGAGCTCGGTTCGGGTTAGAGACTTGACCCTGAGCGGCACGACATGCTTGGCTCAAATGACCGAAACGCCCACACTTGGTACATTGTTGACAAGGTGTGTGAGGCTGGTGATGATAGCGGGTAAGGGGAGTGAATAGATGCGGAACCATCATTGTAAGCTCGTGGAACCGCTTATTGTAAGCCGTGTTTTCACCTTCAACCTGTTTCAAATCCCAAATTCGTCTTCTAAGTTCTTGATTTCATGTTCGGGGCAAAACTGCTCCTTCATAATCTCCTTGAGCTGCTCCCAGGTCAAGGCCACAACAACTTCCTCACCACGGGTATTTTTCTCGGCATTCCACCAAGTTAATGCATTTCCTAGCAAACGACCGTAGCATATCGAACCTTACGATTGTTGGGACATTCGGACTTCAGGAACGTACTCTCCATTTCTTCAAACCAATGGAGAAGAGTAGTAGCACAACCGGTGCCTTCATAAGTAGGAGGGTCACAAGACTTGAAATGTCACACCCCGACCCGCAGCGGAAAAGGTGATCGGGGCATGATTGGGTTATCATCATTTATTATTACAATTTAAAGGGAAACATACAATCATAATTACATCATGTCCTACACATCATTCGAGACTTCATTATTTTCTTCTAAGGCATTTCCTATGTTTTCCTTGCTTCATCTGTTCACCTGTATCATGTGTAAAAATGGTTTTTGGATCAACAAAAGTTGGCGAGTGAACCTTGTTAGAAAACATTTATTATTTATTTCTTGTTGTATTTTATATGGAAAAATTGTGCACTATTCATATATGAACAAACGTAAATAAACATACAACAACAACAATTAGCATACAATAACAAACCATTAGCATACGATATCACACACAACATCAAACAATAACATACATTAACAAACCAACAGCATACAATAACATATCAACTTACATAAATATATAACATGAATGAAACTGTGCGATCAAGGCTCAATCAAACGGAGCCGATCGTATTGCATGTACTGAAAATGATAAATGTTTGTGCGATCAAGGCTCAATCAAACGGATCCGATCGTATGTTGGCATGCCAGGTTCACGCTCATAATGTAATGGGGAACATGCTCAACGCTCATAATGTAATGGGGAGCGGCGGCCTATGAAATTGCATGTACTGAAAATAATAAATTAAATCTAAACAATAACCACACAAACAGTTTATACAAGCTGAATACACATTTATTCATGATATGATGTATGCACAATGATTTAAATATAATAAATAGTAAGACACATGATACACCCCAAAAACGTGATTTAAACGGGGAATTTGTAGAGATTCACTCACAGTGGGTGCGTTCGGTTGATAATGTTGAATGCGCACGAGTTTAGAGGATTAATCGACGAGGAAAAACTAACCTAATTAATAACGAAAAGTAAGGTAAATAAATGGATTTTATTAACAACTTTAATAGGATTTTTGGATATATTTTTGTGAGTTTTAGGCTATTTTCTAACTTAAAAATGTTATTTTTAAGTATTTTTAATTGATTTTTAAATAAAATAAATAAATAAAAATAATAAAAAAATGTTGACTTTTTGACCGTTGACTTGTTGACCGTGGACCGTTGACTTGTTGACCGGTTTTATTGTGTAAGTGTATGCGCCGGGTGAGGCTCGAACCCGAGACCTCCCGTTCGCGTGCACGCAGCTCTACCAACTGAGCTACGTGTCTAACCTGAAATATTTCTGTTTTTAATTATATTTATATACTAATTGAATTAATCCGAAAATCATTTATTTTAAAAACGATTTTAATGTCTCGCTCGGTGCTCGCCACAGGTCTCGAACCCGGGACCTGTGGTTTAGTTTGGCACACAGTCCACCAATGGACTGTGTGTCTAACTTAGTAATTATTCTGGTTTTTATTATACTTAACATCTTACTGAAGTTAACCCGGTTCGGTCTCTAAAAAAAAGGCATTTTATTTCTGTGAAGGTGCGTGTGACAAGAATCGAACTCGGGACGTATGCGTGTTTTTGTTTGCACACAGTCCATCGCTGGACTGTGTGTCTAACCCGTTCATAAACTGATTTTAATTAAACTTATATTATAACTCGTCTTCGTCTTCTTCGCTCAAGAACACGGACAGTGATAACTTGACTGATTTATGTCTAATTTGATTATCAAACATTATACGCAATTGAAAGATAATGAATGGAGAGAGTTTGGGGGAAAGAATATACCGATCAGCGTCTTTCACAGAACTCCGACGAAGACTCGTCGGCTCTGTTTGTGAACTTCGGCTGTTAGAGTCAATTACCAGTTTTGTTCGATTAGTTATGATATGGAGATACTTAAACAAGGATTTACAGGAGTTTGGAGGGTTATACCGATTCACAGCATAAGATCAGAAGTTTCAGAGGTTTTTCCGGCGAGAGCTGAATATTCCGGCTACGTCGTCTGGGATAGATTCTGATGGTTGGATTGAAGTTAGTAACAGTCTAACATCGGATTAAACGGAAAGAATCGAGGTATTTACCGTGTAGATGAAATCTCGGTTTTCCGGCGACTTGCAGAGAATTCCGGCGAGTGAAATTTCTTGCGACAGAGATTCTTCAGAGGTTTAAGGTGAGTGGGAGTGATGTCAGTACGAGTTCTATGATCTTATTTTTTGGTAAGAAGAAAAAATGGATTGAATTCCGTTTTCCGGCGAAACTTTCTGGTTAATTTACAGAGAATTCCGGCGACTTCCGGCGAAGTTTTCTGAGTGAAATGAAGAGTGCAAGTTGAATAGCTTCGTGAGATTAACTGATGAACAAGGTATAATCCCAGATTTGAGTTGTATTTTCGGTTTCAATAGAAATTTAAGGCAATGAATGTAATTGATGGTTTTCTTCGGTTATAACGACCTTACTGTTAATGTTTACGTTATGACCAAAAAGAAACGGCAAACTTTGACGAAATTGTCGGGATTTCCGGCGTGAGCGGATTTGGGCGCGTTGTGTAACTGGGTTTTGATTTCCAGATTTAATTTATGTATTAATTGTTTCAATATGTAAACAAAGATCACGAGTGGCGGAGCGGTTGTAGGGATGTGTGTTAAGGCGTTGCTGGCTCTCGGCTGACCCGGGTTCGAGTCCCGGCTTCAGTATATTATTTTTAATTCACTATTTTTAGTACATTTTCAAAAATAAATTTTATCTTCTAATATACTTATTAATTATGTATCGTTTAAAATTAATTTGGGCATTAAATACGCAACGAAATTTTTAACTGGTTGTTCGGTTAATAAACGAAGCGGGTTTGGTAAATCCGGTTTTTGGCGGATGTTACAGTATCCCTACTTTTAGAAATTTCGTCCCGAAATTTAAGTAGTGGCATATTTGTCTAAAAAGGATGGTGTTTTATTTGACAATTACATACTTAGAAGAGAGTAAGAGTTTAAATTTTGGTTGAGGCGGTAACGTTCCTTGTAAGGGTTGAATACCCTGTTATAGGAATCGCTTTTTGTTGCCTAAAGTGTATGAATACGGAACATGGATACACAGAGTTGATTGACTAAGTATGATGTTATGCATATGAGTTTGGGTACGTTTGAAAGATTAGGTTATATCCTAAAATAAACTTCTAATACTAAAACCTACATGGAACTTCTCATAACCGCCTGACAATGCCTCTGATCCTTTGGCAAGAATACTTATATATAGGAAGTACCAGCGGCGTATCCACCATATTCTTGTCAAATTTTCATTGGTTTGATCAGTAAGTTATGATTGGTTCTATGATGTGACTCTAGAACATAAATAAACACAACAACCAATGTATGAGTCCTAATTCTGATAGCATACATGTTTGAATGGTGACACAATCCATTTCCTTTAAATGATGAGATGATATGAATGCTAAATCAGTGAGTATAACACAAACTTCAATCAATACAATACTAAATCCTGCATGGAACTTCTCATAACCGCCTGATAATGCCTCTGATCCTTTGACAAGAATACTTATATATAGGAAGTACCAGCGGCGTATCCACCATATTCTCGTCAAATTTTCATTGGTTTTATCGGTAAGTTATGATTAGTCCTATGTGACTCTAAAACATAAACAAACACAACAACCAAAGCTTGAGTCCTTGAATGATGACAATACCTCTCTCGTTTGTTATGATGGAGAGATTAGTCTATGTAGAAAATGGAACACAATCCAATTTCTTTAAATGATGAGTTGATATGAATGTCAAATCAGTGAGTGTAAAACAAATTTCCACCAAAACATTACTAAATCCTACATAGAACTTCTCATAACCGCCTGATAATGCCTCTGATCCTTTGACAAGAATACTTATATATAGGAAGTACCAGCGGCGTATCCACCATATTCTCGTCAAATTTTCATTAGCTTTATCCGTTAGTTATGACTAGTTCTATGTGACTCTAAAACACAACAACCAAAACTTGAGTCTTTGAATGATGACAGTACCTCTCTCGTTTGTTATGATGGAGAGGTTTGTCCATGTAGAAGTGAGACACAGCTCAACTTCTTTAAATGACGACACTGTGATATGTCGTGAGGTATGATGATATGAATGTTAAATCAATGAGTATAAAAACAAAACTGATATAGTAATTCGCATTAAGATCCTTGGATAAATTTCCAATTTAAAATTGAGACACGTGAAAATTGAGATAATCATAAAGAAAAACATAAAACTAAGCGGTTGGAGTTGAATCTTGATTTTCAGTGAAGGGGACTAGTTGGGTGTTTTCGTTTGGGCCGTCATTATCTTCAACAAGATTGGCGTTAATGTTGAAAACTCTTCCTCTTGCTGGTGGCCTAGTAGTTGGGTTTTCTTGATTTACTTGGTTAACTGGGTTTGCTTGAGCTTGGGCGTTTATGATGTTAACCAATTGAGGGCACGTGTTTCTAAAGTGGGTAGGGTCGCCACAATTGAAACAAGCTCGAACATATGGGAACATGGGGTATTGGGGTTGTTGATATGTTTGGATCATGTTTTGAGTAGGGGGTGAGGTTTGGTTTTGAGAGGTGCGGCAAACTTTGCTCAAATGACCATAGCGTCCACAATTCGCACATAGTCGACAAAGTACGGTAGATGGATGGTGATAAAAACAGGTGTTAGATCGAGGGTGAGGTCCAAGGTAAGGTTTCTTATTTGGGTAGGTTGAGTTGGGTGCTACTTTAGTGATTGGGATAGCTTGGAGGGGTACGACTTGTAAGACTGGTTGATTGCGTTGGGTGACAGCGAAAAGTTGCTCATCTCGTTTCCTCTTGGAAGTGGGTTGAGAAGGGGATTCGGTTTGGGTGGAGTTGGAGGTTTCAGTTGATGCTTTATCTTTCTTCTTCTCCTCCTTGAAGTCTTTATTCCGTATACGGTTCTCGGTGAGCTCTGTAGCTAACTCCATTGCTGCTTCCAAAGTTGCAGGTGTGGTACTTATAACAGAGTCTTGAATTTTTGAAGGAAGACCTCGAATGTAGTGCTCGATCAAACGGTAGTGGGGAGTGAACAAGTTGGGAACCATTTGATTTAACTCGAGGAATCTCTTGTTGTATGTAGTGTGGTCGCCTTCCTTTTGTTTCAACGAATAGAACTCATCCTCTAATTTCTTGATTTCGCTCCTTGGGCAAAACCGTCTTGTCATGATTTCTTTCAACTCTTCCCAAGTCAAAGTCATAGCATCTTCAGCACCTCGTTTAGCCTTCTCTGTATTCCACCAAGTAAGTGCTATTCCAAATAAACGACCAGTAGCATATCGCACTTTGCGATCATCGGGGCAATCGCAAGTTAGAAAAATGTTTTCCATTTCTTCAAACCAATGGAGGAGAGCGGTAACACCTTCAGTCCCTTCGTATTTTGTAGGGTCGCAGGATTTGAAATGCTTGTAGGTGCATTTAGTGGTATTTGGGGGAGGGATGATAACATTTTGAACTTCTTGATTGACGGGATTAGCGGTAAGGGCTTGTTGGACTTGAATTACAATGTTGGGTATTACGGCAGCCATTTGTTGAGCGATTAGGGCAGCCATGCGCTCGCGGGCTTTTCCTGCTCTCATCTTCCTACGAGCGAGACTAGAAGGCATCTACAAGAAATACATATCAAGAGTATGAGTTGGATGCTTTTGGGATAATGTGTCATATTTAGGAATGAACATTCATAAAATAAACATAGCAAAATAAATCTACTACATCCATAGGATGTCTTGGGCTTTGCTCGTAATTGGGTCTTGCATGCCACCATACTTCACCTTCGTAATCACGTGGGCCCCCATGATTACCGGGTTTTTCATATGGTTCGCATGTGTTAGCCTGGTTACATTCACTAAAACCCAGAGAAAATCGAGAAATATGTAACATATGATATTCGGAATGTGTCCAGGTGCGGACATGGTGACACCTCAAAGTGGGGTTAGTTCGAACGACGTTTGGTGCGGCATGCTTTGGCCTAATAGGTCCTTCGTACTCTCATCGTTAGTCCCCAGGTAGGCAAACTGGTCCGTTATATTGGATTTATACGAATGCCAACCTAGACAGGACGTTCCGACTACCGGTACTTGTACCCTTACAGTTACTACATGCCCGTCGAAGAACTCACTCTGATGAGATTTGAAAATAAAAAAAAATGCGACAAAATCTTGAATAACGGAAGTATGAAGATGATCTGAATATGTGAATATTGTAACATGTATGATGAATATGTATGTAAGTATGTATGTTTGACTGTAAGTATAATTCACTAGATATCACAAAAGGTAATATTGGAAATATTTGCATGCATTTGTGCATGTAATAAATATGAAACAAATAAATATCATAAGTTTGCATATAACCACATAAACAATTAAAATCTAATCAACTATAGTTGTCACACCCTCAATTTCCACTTGCGGAGTTTTACCGCGAGGCGTGTGAACAAACCAGAATCTGAAACACTAGTACGTCGAACGACTCTATATGATTTGATAATACGTTTTCCAAAAATCATTTGTTTAACCATTCATCGTAGATTTTATATTGTCTTAGTTAGTTACCAATGTTTAGCGAAAGCATTCGTTTTTATGGTTGAGCGGAAGCATAAAATAAGTAGTGAAACGGGCGCCAACACAAACGCCAAAACAAATGAAAAACCCAAAACAATGTTTGTAAATGAGACTCGATAAAAGATGTCTTGTTCAATGCATGTGAGTGCACCTAGAGCTCCTAGCGTCCTGAGAAACATGTAAAGAAACAAGTGTCAACATTAAAGATGAGTGAGTTCACAGGTTTTCATAAATTCGTTTGTTCGGTTATGAGTTTGTTTCCCACGTTATCCCTAACCCGGGATAACGATTTAGTTCCATTATTCCTAACCCGGAATAATAATGATGTTGATTCCATTATTCCAAACCCGGAATAATAAGTTGTTGTTTCCATTATCCTCAACCCGGGATAATATAGTTGTTGTTTCCATTATCCTCAACCCGGGATAATATAGTTGATTCGTAATTAAGTTCAATGTTAACATATATAGGTAGCTAGCCTAAAGTTATGTCACGTAAGAGTTCGCGATCGAAGCTGACTGTAGTGCCTCCGTGTTGCCAGGCCTATCACTGACCATGGCGAAGTTAGGCCAAATTATTCACCCGTTGACCATACCCGGTCGGCTAGCGCGACTAGCTCGGATGGGGCTTGTCGGGCCCAGTAGTACTACTTATAATTCCCCCGCTATTAAAACCCAATACTAACGATCCGAGAGATTGACGAGGACTTAAGTGATATAGCTGCTTAGTGACCATAACATTACATTAACATCAACTTAGTTACCGAATAGTTATGTGACGTTAATTTCGTATAACGTAAAGAGATTGAGTTTGAAGAGTGTATACATGTTTCTCCCCCTGTTGTTTAAAACCGGATAAAGTTAGG